>BMAW01051874.1:148739-166798 GCA_019974015.1 Nephila pilipes
CTAAAAAAATTTTATTTACAATTACGACAATATAAGAACTGCATTCAAATTCGTTAGTAAACAGGTTGTTTTTGGCGGCGCGAATTAAACGTAACCTAGGGATCTTCGCGCCAGCACTTCCGCTAACTATCATTCAAATTAAAAACCATTATATAGCATAAAATAGAAATTTTATTTTCATAAACATTCACCTTAAATATCAGGAAGGGAAGCTGGGTTTACAATTCGCTCCAGACCGAAGCCTTAATTAAAAATAATATTTAAATTTACAGCTCTCAAAGAGCGGAAAAAACGAAATATACAAAAATTGATACTGTAGCGCCATCTATTAGAAAGCCATAATTTTAAAGTGAACAAAGATAATAAATGGACATTGTAGATAACACACTTGCAATACTTCCAAATTCATCCGACTTGTAATACGGTTCTTCCTATTTTTTTGTACTGAAGCTAACTGTACAACTAACTATGTTTATTATGAGCATTATTGAAGTTAAAAACAACGTGTGCGCGCAAGGTGCGAAGCGTGGTTCAAAATTGTTGTGGATGTTTTTTTCATTTACTTTAAAATCGCATTTGATTTAAGTGAAAGTCGAAATATGGACGTTAATATTAAATTTAGGTAAAGGATCTTTCTTTACTCTTCCGTCTATTTTTGCTTCATTTCAATGTAAAAAATTCTTCGTTTTGCTATGTGTATTTTTTTTTTCTACTTATAAAAAAAATTCAGCCAAATAAAAATTACTGCCTAGAAAATAATCAATGATTCAAATGAGAATTCAATTATTTCTTGCAGTGGAGGATTGGAACTTCTGTTTAAGAATCAGAAAGATTATAATGTTACACTTCCCAATTCCGTAGAAAAGTGTATGTATAGTTTTGCCTATTTTTGTTGCATATTAATAAGAAAAAACTAATATTTCTTAATTCATCTCATTTTAATTTTTTGATGTGATAGTTAAAATTTGCATGAAATAAGCTATAAACTCAACTATTTGTAAAGTTATGTAATTGAATATAAGGGTTTGGTATTAAAAAATAATTAAATTGGTAAATGAATCACACCAATAATAAGATCTTTAGAACTTCTTCAATTTTGTTTGCAACTAAACAAAATCAAAACCACTGTTAATGGCCCAAAGAGAACCAAGTTATGATGTTAATAGGTTAATTAACATTTAAGAAGAATTTTCATTTTTCTGCACATCTAATTTTCTCGAAGGGAATAAGCCCAAATTTTGTAATACTCTATTTAAAAATTTCTATGATATGAAGATTTACAAAAGTCCTTCTACAATGAAATAAGTGGCTTGGATGTTTGACTACATAAAATGTTCTGGAGCTTTTCAAAGATATTTGCATTGATCATCAGTAAGATAATTATTTTCCATTTACATGAATATGTAAAATAAAAAGTAATATAGAAAAATTTGAATTATTAAATTCAGTACAGAAATGTAGCTATAAAACTTAAGTTACATGTCTTTTTTTTATATATTCTGGGACTTCTAAGTCCAAAATTTTGTACAATTATCTCTTAACAATTTTAAAAATATTTAAGTTATATTTTGTAATAGTGTTAAAGGCTTGTATACAAGTTTATAATTTTTTTAATTATTGATTTGCTTATCTGAAATGCATGGGAATGGAAATTGTATGTGAATAGCTTTTATTATTGAACTTTCATTAATTTTTAAAACGTTACTTTAAATTGTTTTAAAAATAACAAAAGAATCAAAGTGAAAGTAATTATAAGAAATCTTTTCAGAAGTTTATTACACTTAATAAATTGTATAATGCATGAAATTAATCATTTGTTTAAAGTAATGTAGTTATGGTCCACAAGCAGTTTTTTCAAAGTATTTCGGAACTAATGATCAGATTTAAATAAAATTTTGTATATGACTATCTAGACCAATCTCTATTCAAATCTTCAAAAAAAAATTCTATTATGAAAAGCATTTATATATAAAAGTTAATGGTGCTTCCCTGTTGTAGCAGCACCCGACAATGAATCGCCAAAGGATGTAAGAAATACCAGTAGGTAGTATTCAAAAGTTTTTCAATGATCTTGGCATATCATAATTTGACAGGTGCTGCTGTTATAGGGAAGTACGGCCGCGGTAGCCTAGTGGTCAAGGCTTCGGATTCATGGTTTTTCGTTCAGTCGTGGGTTCAATCCTTGGCTACCAAAGACCCGCTGTGTAGCCGGGGCTGATGCTAAAACTGCTTTTGTAGTACGTTAAATCTGTTGGGGCCCAAAGTCCTCCCTTTGGTGTGGTGTGGATGTTAGGAGAGGGGGTGCCAGCTCAGGTATCATCCTCATCACTTGACCGAGGTTCAAATTTACAAGGTCTGTCACCAATAGGCCTCGTGTTGCTTCTAGTGCGACGTTAAAACTAAACTAAACTACAGGGAAGTTCATATATTAACTATAAATATTAATAACTATTCATAGGGATAGGGATATAGTTGTTATAATATATAGGGTACTTTCCATTTCATGGGCTCAAATCTTACCAAACAGGCTGTATTGGTGAAAACACACAGTATACACATATTCTGTTTGGCGTCGGTTGTATCATTTTTTGCGACTATCACTAGTGCCGGCAAAATGGAAAAGTGCCATATATTGTAATATAGTAGTAAAAAATAGGGAAATAACTATAAAAGTTAATTAATCCATTAAATTTAAGTAAAATCTCTTTTTATCTGTAATAATTATTAGTTATTCCTCCATATAGCCGGCACTGGCAATAAAGTCTCAAAAAATGATGCAAGTGATGCCAAACAGAATATGTGTATACTGTGTGTTGTTGCCAATAAAGTCTGCTTGGCGAGATTTGCACTGGCGAAATGGAAAAGTACCCTATATTATAATTTTTATCCAGTTGTTTTGAGAGTTTTAAAAGTTAGTATTGTATGGTGTCCTCCCTTTTTTGATAATTACATTCTAAAAAAAAACAAAAAGCTATCTTTGATATATATATTTAATTTTGTTTTTGAAGTGAACATTTCTTTCTTTCTGGTTTTTTTTTTTAATTCAATAATGTGTATTTTGTCTCACCAGTTTAAAAACTTGATCAGTTAAAAGTTGGATAATTATTTAAAAATTGAAGAGTTGCTTAAAAAAATCAATTCAATAATCAGTATATTATTATTCATTACTTTAAATGTACAGATTTAACAATATGTTTAATTATCATGAGTTTAAATGTGATTAAAATAGTAAATATTTTTTTGGGGGTTGGTAGGGTGTTCTAATTTTATTTTCTTATTATATGAAGCTAATCCCAGAAAATACATGTATTTTTAGGGACGATGAAATCTTTCATAACATGGGTTAAGGAAAATTTACTACAAGAAAGATCAGAATTATTTGTTCAGGGGGAAACAGTGTAAGTATAATAGTGTTTGTTTGTCTTGGTAATTCTAAATCATTTCAAAAAAATTTAATAATTTTAAATTTTTCTTAATTTTAATTTTTTCAATCAATTGCAGTCGACCAGGAATACTAGTTCTGGTAAATGATTTCGACTGGGAGCTTTTGGTATGTAAGATTTTAATTTTTATTCACCTGACTTGTGTTACATTATTCTTAATTGATAATTTTCCTAAAATATGCTATTATGCCTATATAATGCTGTCTATAAATGTTTATTCATAATCTTTATAAGAGATTGAAGAAATACTTATTGAGGATAGCTGTACATATTATTGTTATTAAAATCTTGGAGGTTCCATGCATTACTTTTTTTTTTCTAGAGATTTTCATTTTTATTTGAAAAATTGATTTTAAAATTTCTTTTATAAATTTTCGGTTAAATCGGGAATAGGGTGTCCCTAGACGATTGGCGACTTTTGGAAGCGGTAATTGGCACTTTAGGTTATGGTAACCCTAAGCATACTCAATGCTTAAGTCACGCATGCTTGGCACCCTATTCCTAATTTAACCAAATTTTCTCATGGTTTTAGATAAAATTTTCTATTTTTGATGGTTTAGCATATTATTTTAACTTGTAAGGTGATTATCATTTAAAAATATTTATCTAATGATGAATTTAAACATTGAAACAAGTTTCATATATTAAATAAGAATAATTTTCTTATAAAAACTGTGAATTAGTGACTGAAGCTATGAATTTAGCTGCAAAGTATTCTTGTGGTGCAGTGGAGGTACCAAAGGAAATGTCATACTTATCAATTAACTGTGGTTTAAAATTCTGAAGCATATTGTTAATTGTCCTAGAGTAACTTCTAGTGTGTAAAGGTAATGAGTGAGATATTCATTCTGGTTCATCCTTGTCATCTAATCATGTTCCTTAAAATTTCATAGAAAATTTATTGCAACAAATGTTTTTATTTTCTTAAGCTGTCTGTAGTATTTAAATAAGTTTTTAATTTGAAATAAAAATCTAATTTTTTAAAGAGATTTATAAAGATTATGTAGAAAAATTGTACAAAGCTCTCTAAATAATATTTGTTCAGAGAGGTCCAGTATTGAAATAGGATTTTACTAAAGTTTGATAAATAAAAAGAAAGTTGTGTGTCTGGGTCTAAATATGTTAAACATACGAGTTAGTTCTTATTTCCTTTGTCTTGTCATTTGTTATTCTGAGTATTAATTCAAAAAATATGGTGATCACATTTTAAATGATATTCTATAACATATTCTCTTTGGTTTTGAGCAGTGTTTCCCAACCTTTTACTCCTTTGTAGAGCGGCAAATATAGGAAACATATTTAGTGGAATAGCATCAGCCCAAAAGTAAAAATATATAATTGCTTTTTTTTATTTATTAAATTTAATATTATTCTGGTATAATTTTTAGTTCCCTGATATTTGCTTTTTCAGTGTGACTTAAAATAATCAATTGAGTTGACATCTGGTTATGTAATCATACAAAAAAAAATCCATGGCTTATCAGTGTAGTCTATGCTTTGAATTCAACGAGTCAATTTGGATTGTTTCATAGCAACTCAAAGAATTTTGTGGCATGCTATACACAAAAGTCTTGACAATACTTCAGTGCCAGGTGGTACTTTGAAAATAATCTTTATCTTGATGTTTAACAATATCTTCTTTTTCTTAGTTTCTTCTAAACTTACATCACTACCTTTCTTTGGAATATTTTTCTTGTCTGTAACTATATTAAATAATGTTAAAAAATTTTACTATTAATCTGAAGATGACAAGCCTTTATTTAGTAGTCCCATTTCTGCTGTTCTGTCAATGAGCAGACATATTTGGAGACACGCTATGATACTTTTCCAGAAATCTTGCCCTTATTGTTTTCTATATAGACATTTTGGTGTGAAGCAGTGATTCCCAAACTTTTTCATCACACAGCATCTTTTTTTGAACTTAGATTTTCCTACAGCACTTTACTCTTTATAAAACATGATTAATCATAAGTGAAAAAAAAATATGAAATTCTGCTGCATTCTTGTGAATACGCTGCAATGCACACTTTAAGAAAGATGATATAAGATGTCATTTCCTTTGATAGCTGGGCTCTTTTGGAAGTTAAGAGTATTATATTTACAACATAGCAATACATAGATAGAATTCTGCAATCCTTTGCTTCATCATTCGTTTTGTTCCAAGTCTGACTTTCATTTCAGTAAAATAATGCCTGGTTGTACTTAGCATGTTTATCTATGAATAGTTTTCTAGCTTACTGTATACTTCCTTGGCCATCTAGGTTTCCTGATCTCTCCTCTATTGAGTACATTTAGAACCTGATGGGAAAGCACCTGTAATCATTCCAGAATGTTGCTGATTTAATCTTTTAGTTGACTATAATTTGGTGAGGAACCTCACACTAACACCATCTGGGAACTGTATCAATATGTGCCTTATCAAGTAACAGCTTGTATCCAGGCCAGAGGTGGACCATAACTCCTTATTAACTTTGTCGCTTAGTAGTTTCACTTCTGGAATTATTCATTCAGTTGTTCTGAAAGGGTAATCATTTCTAATTCTTTGCATGTTCATCTCATCTCATTGAAATTTGACAACTCTATTATAATGTGGCAATTTTTTTTAATGTTATGATTTCCGAAATAGTAAATATTTTCCTTGGCTTATTTTTAATATTTAATTAAATTCTTCAAAATTTTCACCATTCATTCATGTATGTTGTTATAATTCGTTTTACACAGTCTGCTTTCTTGTCGCATGAAAAGATAATTATCCTTAAGTGTAAAAAAAGCAAATGGGTGTAAAGGTAAATTTATTTTGTTTTTGATTTATATGCAATGGCATTGATTTTTTATGTTACTCAAATAATATTTACTGTTCACATTTCATATACCGGTGTAAAAATTAAGAGAATTTTCATATTTTATCTACTATCTGCAGAACTACTGCACAGATTTTAATAAAATTTAGTGTGAACATAGGTTGATATAATACAAACAAAATAAACAATCAACAGTTATAATAGATATGTTTGTGCATAACACTCATGGGGGTCTGAAACAGCTGTTGCAGAATACACAAAAGAAATGGATTAATAGGGGGTATGGTCCCCTGTTATAGCTATACACGCCTTATAGCGTAATGTCATACTGGAAATAAGGCAGTTTATCAGTGCCAGTGACAATTGGTCCCTCTCATTCACCAACACTGTTTTCAGTTCCTGGATAGTTCTCGGAGGGGGGTTGCGAGTTGCAATTGTCCTCCCCAGAGCGTCCTTTACATGCTGTATAGGATTGAGGTCTGGAGACCTGGTTGGCCAATCCATTCGGTGAATATCCTCACTCTCGAGAAATTTGTTGACCAGAAGAGCTCTATGTGGCCTCGCGTTATCGTCCATTAAGATCAACTCAGGGCCCACTGCACCCTGGAAAAGGCAAACATAGGGCTCCAAGACCTCGTCCCTATACCTCACACCAGTCACAGAGCCTCTGTCAAAGACGTGGAGAGGTGTGCGGCCATCCAACATGATGCCTGCCCAGACCATTACCCCGCCATAATTGTCTATTTCATGGACATTGGAGGGTAGGTGGCGGGTCTCTGGCTCTCTCCATATGAAAGTACAAAGAGAATCGGAGTTTAGACTAAAACGGGACTCATTGGTGAACAGAACGGTCGCCTATTGCTCCATACTCCAATCACTATGCTACCTGCACCATGCTAATTGGACTTTCCTGTTCGTAGACGTAAGTGGGACGCAAACAGCTGGTCATCTGGCAAACAACCCTCTCTCATTCAGTCTTTTGGAAACAGTCATCCTTGTTACATGGGTTCCTGTGGCTGCATACAGGTTCCGAGAAGCTGTAGTCCCTCTGTTACGTCTCGCTAAAATGGATAAATGGTGATCTTCTCTAGTCGTCGTGGCTCTTTGATGACCTTGCCCAGTCTTTCTCTCGATGGATCCAGTATCCTGGAACTGTTTACATAGTTTACACTTGACACTGTAGTTAAATTAAACTCTCTACATATCTGGACTTGCGATAGGCTTGCCTCTAACTTCCCCACAATTCGCCACCTCATTCCATCATCTAAATGTTGGTGGTTACTCAGTTTTACTGTTCCGATGTGAATTAAACCAATTGCTGCAAAATAACACCAAGAAATTCGCCGAGGTGTGCTAGCGAACAAAATTTGTCTTCCCCTCCATGCACTTATAAAGCCTGTTTCTCTGCTGGCTCCGCATACACACATGTGTACACTTATGTATTTGCCGTACAAGATTTGCATTTTTATCTAGAAGCAGTGGTTTTTCCTTCAGTTCAGTTCTTTTCATCCAAATTCTCTTAATTTATTTCATCAGTGTATAATGAATATCATATAATGATTGTTTACACAACATGATTTTGGTATAATTGTAATTAAAATTATATTTGTATTTAAAAAAAATATAAAAACATGGGCTTTCTATGTATGACATGACACATAATTTTTTTTCTTTGCATCTTTTCACTCAGTGTTATCTTGTAATTAATAATATGTGTTAGCTACCATTTATCTCTGATAATAGTTATTATCTAATTTACTGACAAAGAGTTAACTTACATTCATGGTACAAAACAGTGATTTTATTTGTGTATATTTAAGAATAATAAGTGACATGCTAATGTAGTGGTCCATTTATTCAAACATTTTATATATTTAAATACAGGAAGTTCTTGTTAAAGATCTACTTTCTTGTCTTAAAAATATTAATTTCTATTAAGAAAAAATTAATGATATCTGGGAAGTTACTCTTAAGTTTTTTCAATGCATTTTAAGATTCTTATTTTTTTATATATATTAATATATTTATAAAAGCTATAATTAATTTTAAAAAAATCTATCTAATGGAACTTGTATCAGGTATGAATCTCATATAATAAGAATTACAATAACACATGAATTTGGAGAAATACTATAACACGCAATGGAAGATGATATTCTTGAAATAATCGAAAATTTACATTTCAGAGGTTTTAATTTATTACTGACTTTTATCTTTTACAATGTTTGTCAAACAGAGATCTTTTCTAGAATATATATAAAAATATACTTTTTGATCAAATGCTCATTTTTTATTTAGAACAAATTTGACTATACTAAGTAATTGTTTGCTACTTTTTAAGTAAACTATACAAAATTGAAGTTAATTAGAAAATTTACACAGAAATATATTCTGAAAATGTTTAAAAAACTTATTATTGATTTCAATAAACAACTAAAATCTTTTCCTCTTTTGGTCCAAAAAAAGTTAATAGCGTTTGAGTAAAAACGGAGTTAAAATAATTATGCTGAAGGAACCATGAAAGTTTGTACCATATTTGGGTATTTTTCTCAATTCTGCATACTTCTTTTGTGTTTTTGATTAATATTTTTTTTTATATTTGAATTGATAATATTTGAATAATAATCAAATGTGTTCTTTTCTAGACTTTTCCTTAGTTTCACTTTTAATAATATCAATGAGGTATATACTCTATAACAAACAAACAAAAAACCCGATGCACCAAGAAGGAGTTGCTCGATTGTAATGAAATTTCGTATACAAAGACATTTGGACTGAACATGCAAAGAATTAAAATTTGGTGTCCAATGAATGGATAGCGGGAACTACAGTGCATCAAAAATGTGCACTTGGCAGGTGTGTATAAGAAGCTATTCTCAATCTGATGGTGAAATTTTCTGTTGCATTGTGATTTCGGATACCTTTCAATGACTGAAAAAATGCCTCGCCGTAGGATTCGAGCTCATTATGAGCAACTGTCAGAATTTGAAAAAGGTCATATCATTGGATTAAAAGAGGCAGGTTGGGCAAATCGGAGAATCTCTCATCATATGGGTTGAACCGATGCAGCGATTAGAAGATGCTGGCAAGAATGGGTGGACAGTGGCAGATTTCAGCATCATGATGGTTGCAGTCAACCTAGGGCCACAGCAGATTGTGAGGACAGAGTGATTGTCATATCAGCTGTCTTAGTGCCTGATTCATTGTTATCAACCATCAGATGTGCGACCTGCACACAAGTGTCCACCATGACCCTTCATAGACAGCTGATATTGTGAAATCTACCCTCGTTCCACCTGCTGCTCTCGCCTGCACACTTCCAAACCAGATTACAGTGGTGCTTGGCTCGATCAGGTTGGAATGATGCTGACTGGGGACGTATAGTGTTAAGCGACGAATCCTGCTTCCAACTGTGTCCTGACAATCATCGAAGATGTGTCTGCAGACACCCAGGACAGTGTGCTGATCCTTCTGTCACTATTGCATGCCACACAGGCCCTCAACCAGGAGTTATGGTCTGAGGTGCCATTTCCTTTGATAGCCAGACCCCTTTGATTGTCATTAAGAGCAGACTTACAGCACAGCGGTATGTCGATAATATTTTGAGACCTGTTTTGTTGCCATTCTTTTTGCAGTACCCTGGCTTTGTTTTTCAGCAAGATAATGCCCAGACCACATACTGCATGTATTGCTTGTCAAACCCTTCGCTAGCCAGTTCACTAAATTTCTCTCCAATTAAGCATGTCTGGGATATGATGGGAAAGCAACTGCATCTACCATGTAATGTTGATGACCTAGCCCGACAATTGGAGCAAATGTGGCAAGAAATACTGTAGGAGACCATCAGGGAGCTTTATCACTCTACGCCACATCATGTGGCAGTTTGCATCCAGGCTAGAGGAGGATTGACACCTTATTAAGCTCGTTACTTTGTAACAATGTAACTCTGAAATAAGTCTTTCAATTTTTCTGAAATTTTAATCATTTCCTATTCTCTACATAATTTTCCTATCTGCCAATTTTTGTCTCCATCGGACAACTCCTAGGTGTGTCTTTTTTTTTTTTTTTTTTTTTTGTTATAGAGTGTATTATTTCATTCCATAACGCATTTACAATACCTCTTTTGAATGTCAATAAATTCTCACAAAATTATCCATTAAAATTCATGGATAAAATCAGGTAGTTGTATAAATAAAAAGGCAATGGGGAGAAAAAAATTTGTATATCACTTTAAACGATAACATTGAAATTCTATTATGGCTAATTGATTTGGGTGGTACATAAATCAATAACCAGCGAATGTAATCTTCATTAAACAAAATCTCATCATGCTTGCTTTATTCAGCACATTTTGTTTTCAAATACAAAAAAATTTAAAGAGGGGCCTGAAAATTATCTTATTCCTCCTTACAAAATTTCTGTTTGGCTCCTAACAATCTTTACTTAGAAACTTTTTCATTTTAATAAATGCTCTTTGTTGAAGTGAAAAACCTATTATATATATTATATTCTATTCCATTGAATCAAGATTATTAGTTTTACAGAAATATTCCAATAAAATTCTAATATGAATCTTCAAGTACTCAAAGCTTTCATTTTGATATAAAATTGCTCATAGTCTCAAAAATTAAAGCAATAGTTTGATAAAATGGGAATGAAGAATAAAGGTATGAATTTTTATATCCTTAGAGTGAAATTATAGAACTTTTTTTTAAAAAAAAGAATTAACAATATTGAATTTTTTGTACTCCATGTAAGAGTTAAAATTGTTTGTAAGTTTTTTTTTTTTTTTTTTTTTTTTTTTTATGTGATGTTTAATGCAATTGACCTTTCATGCATTGCCTTCCTTGGAAAAAAAAAACCATTATTAATTATTTTGTGAGAACTTTTAGAATTCAGAGCAATTCATTTTCATGTATGTTATTTTAAAATTTTCCAAATAACACTGCTAAAACTTCAATGGTTAGGATATTCAGTACAATCATATTAAGACTTGTTCATTTTACAAGTTAATAAATTGCATAAGACAATTAAGTCATCATGGAACAAAAAATATATATAAATATTTGGAATTGGATTAAAATTATAATTGGTAAAGTAAATAAAAAACAAACACTTTGATTTCTGAACTAAATGTTAAGCATAAAATAAATTATTTGTGATTAATTGACAATTTGAAATCATTATTCATAACTTAAAAACACTGCATTTTACTTGTAAAGATCAAGTTTTTTAATAAATAAATTTGTGTTTTTTTTTAATACAAAACTGATTTAAAATTACCATCAGAATGTATAATATTTTGATAACAGTATCCAAGACAAAAATTCGGGGTTTTATAAATTTATCTAAATCAAATTATTTAATTTCTTTTATAGTGTTTTTTATTATTTGTGGGGGGGGGTGTATTTTCCAATCTTTTCAATAGGAATCTTTCCTACATATGAACGAACTAATAAATAAAAATCAGTAAAAAACATTTTTGTAAACAAAATTATTATTAATATTATGTAATATGAAATTTATTAAATTATCTAGTTTTGAATTTCAAATTCAGTAAAGTTGTTTATATGTGCAATTTTTAATTTTTTTTTAGGGTGAGCTGGAATACGAAATTCAGTCTCAAGATACAATTTGTTTTATATCGACCCTTCATGGGGGCTAATAAGTTATGCTTCAAGCAGAATGGTGATTGCTTTTCTTTAAAAAAACTCCTATGAAAATAGAATAATTTTTTTATAGTGTACATATTGATTGATGTATGAGAGATGTGGAGCAACAAAGGCCGAGTGTACATATAATTGTTCAAATAAATATATTTTTTTATAAAAAAAAAATTATTCATTTATACATTTCTATAAAAAAATGGGTTTCCAACTTTTCTGTGTGTGTTTTAACTAATAAATGCTTTGGTGAAATTATATAGTGTATGTTAAGTATTCATAAAGCAATAATAAATAGTGATAAGTATCAATTCATTATATATATATTGACACTTTTTATATCAGTGTAAGCTATACCCTGAAAAAATTTACTTGATAAATCATACTTTATATAAAAGTACTATGCATTTTTAAAAATTATTTTTTTTCATTGCCTTCTTTAAAATTTAGGATATCAGTAAATTGTCCTACAAATCTAACATTGAAAATATTCTTGGATAGTTTTGGACAGAAAGATTGGTTTGTTGTAAGTAAAGAGTATTTATATTGATCAACATTTGATTAAAATGTGAATGAAGAGATAGGGAAAAAAATAAAGAATCCTAAACAATTTTACAAGGACAATCATGAAAGAAATTCAAGTAGAAAGCCATCTTGGTAAAACATTTCTTAGCAATTTGAAATCATGCAAATTTATTCAGAATTCAGTATGTTATAAAATCAAAAAGTTTTCTTTCATTTTATCTGTTGAAACTTGAAATATTTATTCATATTTTGATTACTGTTTTCAGAATTGTAATATTTATTTGATTATAAAAATAATAACTTCCTCTGAGCTACACTTCAATTTTCATTCTTTTTTGCAGTATAAAAATAATTCTTGATTTTAAAAAAAAAGCAACATTTTTATGTGGTGGTAAAGTTTATTCAAAAAAAAATTATTGAAGTATTAGTTAAAACTTGTCGCAAATGTCTAAATATTGCATTGTTAGGCGAGTAAGAACGATTCCCTAAGTTTCACAACTCTAGCTTGACGGGAAGTTGGTTAAATTAACGATCGAAAATTTGATGACACACTGATACACACACACCTAGTGAAATACATAAAAACGTTGTAAAATATCAGATTTTTCTCGTTTTACTGGTAGTCATGTGGTGACTGGGTTTGAAATAATAGTCCCACTTAGCTCATGCATGTCGTAAGAGGCAACTAAAGTGGGTTCCCAGTGTCTGGGGGTATAGCCGAGCACCCTGCTCCTGGGGATTATATTAGGGGCTTGGCTTGCCTTCTTTACGTAGGTATGGGCATCATGACCCCGAGGCACTTTATACTCCGTTTCATCTGAACTTGGCAGCACTGGAAAAGGTAGAAAATGTGCCAATCCACTTGAAAAATAGTTCTATCTTGTTATAAAATTTAAAATAAAAAAAATTCATAGAAATTTGGGGGGGGGGTGTCATGCATTATAGATATTATTATTTTATGGATATATTTCAAGTTAAGAACAACAATTTTTCACTCGAAAAAAGAAAAGACGGAAAGTTCTCCATTTAAAAAAGAAAGACCTGGGGCCGTAAGTTGGCAAAGAAGTCCGATAGAGTATGATGCATGTTTTCACATGCCCAAAGTTTTGAGAAAAAATAAGTTTGATGTTCCTGGAAATAAGGGTATAATGTTAGGTTACGCTAGGAAAAAGAGAGCTTATCGCATTCATGACATAAATAGTAAGAAAATATTTGAAGAGCGGTCAGTTAAATTCAATGAATCGTTAAAGTCAGAGCTTATTTGGGAATAAATCAAAGTTCTAAAACTTGGGATATTCAGTCACTAAGTGAACCCCTCCCCAAATAAAACGGAAGGAATCAAAATATAAAAAATAAAGCGATCAGTTGGGAAATTTATAACTTTGATTCAACAACGCGAAAGAACGATTACACATATGCACCTAGTGATGCAATCGTCAAACATAGTGAATTTGATGTATGACATTCCCAGCAATTACTTAGCTATGAGTAGTGTTGAGAGGAATAATTGGGAGTAAGCCATGGAAAACGAATTGCATGCGTTACATAAAGTTAGGGAAGTTGTATCTCAACCACAAAAAACTAAACTAATAAAAAGTAAATGAAACTATTCATTGAAAGAAAAAATGATTCTGGTGAAAGGAAATATAAAGCAAGGCTTGTAGCAGCTGGTTTTAATCAAATTAAAAAGATAAGACTTTTCGAAGTCATATTCGCCAGTTATAAATCTAGAATTATTAATTGCACTTGCATCTGAATTGTAAAATTTTTCTATGTAAAAACTGCACATTTATATGGTGATTAAGAGGAATCTGTTTATATGTCATCTCCATCTGCGTATGAAAAAATAATAGGGGATGGAAAAGTTTGTTTGCTTTAAAAGAGTCTTCATGGATTGCAGAAATTGGCACTTGACGATAAGTAATGAATTACAAAAAAAAAAATGGTTTAGTTCAATTAGCTTCTGATAGTTGTATATTCATGAAAGCAGATGATAAAAATATTTTTATGCTACGTATGTAACTTAGCAAATTTTTGTAATAATATTACTGAGAAAAACGGGTATTCAAAATCGAGTACAAAGTTCTCTATTTCGTTTATTTTTAAATACTCCACATATTCAAAATGGCTCCGATCCCAACGTATTCAAATTTAAGACTCGCACGCACTCATTTTTAGTAAGAGGTACGTACTCTAAATGGAAACTTCATGTACTCATTTTAATAAACAGACACGTACTCGAAATGGAAACTTCACATACTCATTTTTGAAGATATTTCTGTATCAAATATGAGTGTGATATAGAAAAATGAGTGTCATGTATTTATTTGTGAATCTGTTACTGCATCAAATGGGCCGCGGTAGCCTAGTGATCAAGGTCGTGGGCTGGCGGTTTTCGTTCAGTCGCGGGTTCGATCCTTGGCCACCAAAGACCCACCGTGTAGCAGGGGGCTTTGATGCACGTTACCATCTGTTCGGCCTTAAAATTCCTCCTTGGCGTGGTGTGGATGATTATGGAAGGGAGAGCGACCAGCTCGGAAGTCTCTCGTCATGACTGTTCAGGTGAATTCCAAATTATCGTATGCCCTAGCAATTCTAGGTGCGACGTTAATGTATAACTAACGTAAAGCAATAATAACTCGAGACTAACATTGAAAACAACGCGACATTTTTTTTTTTGCAAATTTTTTTTTATTCGTCTACCACATAACACCTTTTTTGTTAATCACCTTTGGTGATACAATCGTTCAACAACGCCAATTTTTTTTTTTTTTTTTTTTTTTTCCGCAAAGAAATTTTTTTTTTTTGTTGCCGTGTCTTTTCGATAACAGCTCTCTCTGAATCATCATCGTTGCTGTTTTGTTTCCATCAAAAGCAATTGGCACCAACTGGAAAAAACTAGCTTTTCACTTCATTAAACCTTTTCGTAATACGCTTACCATTATATCATGTCATCCACATATCCTGCGGGCTTCACTACGTCTTTTCATTATAATTTTTGTCAACTTCACATTTCCAGGTGTAACGGCTACCTAGGTCTCCGCAGGCGGTTCCGCGTCATTTGTCGACACCTTTGACGTTTAAACTCGCAAACCACGACAAATCGGCTCTTTTGATGTACAAGAGTCCGGGTAAATTTTATCCGGTAACATTGCTGCGTGTTTTTTACCATCTAAAACAATAAGTTTTACTCAGAAGCCACGAAACTCGGTTTTTCATTTTAAACAAACACAAACGACTTTACTCAACCTCGATAATAGCTGCTTTCTGGTCCGAATCGACTTAAAATTTGACTACGTTTCAAGCAAAGGTTAGTAGTACTAGAAAGACACGGTTTACTGGTTTCTACACGCCATGTCTCTGGGTTGGGTCTGGAGTTATTGATTGATGTGTTACACTACCATAAATATAGGAGTATCAAACAATCAAGTGAAATCTTTTGTATTTTCGAACTACTGTTGTATGAAATATGAATTACAAACAGAAAAAATATTATCAATTAAATAAGCGATCATTTATTTACAAGTATCATTTTCTTCATCTTGAGCTATGTTATTTAACATACACTTTAGAAGTTTTGTTACAAAATTTCGATTCAAAAATTCATGCATTTTACTATAACACTTTTGTTTTAAATCAAAAATCTTATTGTTATAAACGAGTCAACATAAAATGACTTGAACATACACTCAATTTAAATCAAATTCGTGGTTTATAAATATTTAATTAACGATAACATGATTCGATTCAAGAGTTCAGTTCTTTTCAAATAAAGATTGTACTAGAAATCCTGACCTATAAGCATTCAGTTCATTAAAAGTATACTTATGTTTTATGAAAGTTATACTCTGGTTTGATTAAAATGTATAGTTTGTTTCCTACCTGTAGAAATTGATTTATTTAAATTAGTTCAGTCATTTAATAAGTTGATTGAAAATATCTGAAACATGATGAATAATAGTTTTCATTAAAAAAAACTTTTAATTGTACAGCATTTTTTTTTTTCCATCTAATATATATTTTGCTTTTTGATTAACATCATATAAAGCTAATACCTAAAGTAATATTGATTCATGTCGCATCAAAATGACCAATACTTTTGAAAAAATTGTGAATATCAGTGCACATACATATTGAACATTTAAAATTAAAACAATTCCATGTTTGAAACAAAATATTTAAAATAAAAAAAAAGTATACTTTTTTAACTCCTGCAGGATGAGTATGTCATTTTAAAAATTCTCCTTTATAAAATGTCGATCTAAATTCTATAGTCTAACTCCATCCCATTTGTATAACATAGCATTATGTTTAATGTGGCGTACTAATTGGTATCATTTAAAATATAGGAAGTTCTAATATTGTAAAAGTAAACAAACAGATTTTTTATGTAACTTAAATCAACTTAAATTTTGTCAAGTTAAATATGAGTGAAAAATGGTTTTTTTCAACGTTGCTGATTTTAAATCATGTTTATTTATGCATCGTTATTATGCTGACTAGTTCTTTATTTTTGACACGAGAAGGAAATATCCACAACTAATTAATACAGCATATTTTTGGAATAATGCTCCTTACTGAAGTGAACTATACATGTAAGGGTTTTCTGCTTGATCTCATTAAACCATCCATTCTACATTGCAGTTCTTTTTAGCACGGATTGAGCATTGATGAACACTTAGATGCCAAAACATTTTGTTATACAAGGAATTTCAGGTTTTTTTTTTTGCCAAACACATGTGCCATTTTAATTGGTGTTGAGTAGTTAAATTGCCGGGCCAGGAGCTTCCTTATGAAAATATCAATTTAACAAGATTTTTTTTTTAGTATCACAAGTGTTTTTCAGGTAAAGCAAGAAATAGTATGGTCGTAGCTTATAGCTTTTCTGCGTTACATGTTTGCAACGTTAATCTAATTTAAAGCAGTATGGATCAGTTCATAGGTAAGATAAAATATCCAATTATGCATTGGTAATATGTAAGTACATTTAATTTTTTTATACATAATGTCGCATATTGCAAGAAATTTTTGGAATTATAGAATAATAAATTGGCCAAGTGATTAATGTGTTTCATTTTGCCAATTGGTTTGTTCATTTTGTATTTTCTGATCTAAACAAGGCATCATAAAATTTACGTAAATTTACTCTCTTAATTGTCTGCAAAATATTTTGTAAACTTGCTTTATTTCAAAGATATGCAACCATTTTAGAGGTAAACCATAAAACTGGTAAAAATACTACTTTTATGGCTATGCCAAAAAAGTACTTTTAAGTAAAGCCTTTCGCTAAAATTACATTTGTGGGTACTTTTTTGCTAAAAGCATTTTAGTATAGCAGTACGCACTGACCGCCGTAAAAGCCTGCCACGCCGCTTTGTTTCTGTACCGCAGAACCGCCGTACCTGTAACATTTTAGTATTGCCGTTGGTTCCTTTTAGGCAATTTCAACCGTACTGGCAAAGTTCAAACCTGCACTACCAATTTTTAATAATGCAAAGTGTTTGTACTGCCATACCATTAGTAAGTAGCCATCCTTACATAAAAAAAGTATATTTGCAACGCCTTATGCAAATACAACGGTAGCGGTAGCATGGGCTGCCACCGCGGTTTCATGCTACCATGGTTTG
>BMAW01051874.1:178610-204102 GCA_019974015.1 Nephila pilipes
TTACTCTTTTTATAGCATCACTTGCTACTGTGCTTGATTTAATACTATCATTTACATGCCTTGGGACTAAAATTAATAAAAAGAAATTATACAAAATTAGTAACGTCCGTTGTAAGTACTTCCTCATGATAATCGTTACCGATATCATGATGCACTTAAAATTGTATTAAATTCGTATTTTTACCCATATATTTCTCATATTTAATACCTTTGATATTAACGATATTTTATATTATAAAGAAGCATTTAATAAACAGATCTAGATATTGAATCTCTTACGCATCGCCTATTATCAAGAAATCGACTATTATATATATATATATATATATATATATATATATATTAGATTTTTTTTTCTTACTGTCGTAAAATTTCGAAGCATAATGTAAATTTCTGAAATTTAAATGTTGGTTGTATTAATTAATAGCATACTTAAATGTGTCTATTCTTTCACATTCACTTAAAATACAAATTAAGTTTTCATTGTGAAATATAAACTAGAGTGAAGAGTTTTTTCTTTTTTTTAAATTAAAAAAAATTCCGAATTAAGGATAACTTTATTTTACGGAATATATTATTAAAAACATGCAAAGGTTTGTTTTTATTTATATTTTGATAAAGTTATTTCATGGTCATTTTTCACTTAAAGACAAATAAAAGGCGAATGATTATTGTGAACACAAGATCGTTGTTCTTTTTCGTTTCTCACCACAGTGTATTCGTTAACGTTAATAGAAAGAAAAAAAATCCGAATTCATATGAAGGACAGTGCATATTAAAATTCACAATTAACAAAAGCTTTAACATTTCTTTATTTTTAAAAAGTTAATTTATTAAAAGTTTAACTTGTATTGTGAATTTCAACTCTAAAAATATCTAATTTTAATTCATTATTATCATTAAAAATATTCATTGTTTCAAAATTTGATAATATTTAAAGATAATATATTGTTCTCAAATTTTTCTCGTGGTGCGAGACATTCATTTTTTTTATATGAAATTTCATTCATGAAAAACGAAAATCCGTTAGATAATAACAAAGTTGCGGATTTGATGGCCATAAGTTCGAGACATTTCCTCTTTCAACTACTGTGGGAAGAAATGATAGATGTTGCATGTTAAATTTAAATAAGCTTAATGTCATTCGTGTGACTTGGTATAGAAGTTTTTTAAACAAGATGTGGAGTCTGTTTCGTTTTCAATAGTCCATTATATTGCTTTTGAGCTGTCAAAATTAAAATTTTGAGTTTGCATGTATATTGTTCTTTAATTACAGTAGAACATCATTTATCTGGATTAATTGGGGCTCTAGGTCGTCCGGATTAAGTAAAATAACCCATAAAATGAGCAGGGAATGCAGCTAAATGCGCTGTACTGTAAAAAAAAAAAAAATCTTTGGATTGTGGCGGCTTTCTTCAACAATATCGACAGATGTTAAAACGCTTTAATAACTAGACCGATGGGGAATCCCTTTTGGTCTAGTTGAAAAGAGCACTGCCCCGGGATAGAAAACATCGATCCGCCGAAACAGTATTTACTGCATTATAAAAAGAGTATTAATTTTGAAGCAAGGCAAAGCAGGATGGTAAATAATTGCCCAAAAGAGAATTCCAATTAATACATAATTAACATGATATGTACTAGGTCGATAAAAACTACTTAAAAATTGCATTTATTATTAATGAATTTCTTTTAATTGCTCTCCGGATTCATGAAGGCTTACTATACATTCAAAATTTGGTTTCGAATGTTTACGCTTAAAACCCAATTTTTAAGATATATAAGTATCTACAGGTGGTTTTTTTTTTTTTTTTTTTTTTTTTTTCTTCTTCTTCTTTTTACGGTCTCATACTTTCAAATTTATAGCTTATAAAAAAATTGCTATTGGAACAAATTATGCTATTATGCATCTTATTAAACGTAAGGTTCTTGATTTTGTTTGAATTACCTTCACACTCTTGAGATATAAAATTCAACTATCTTTTCGATAGATTTCGCAGTTGTGACAAGGATTTCTCATGATTGTGATAGTTTATTGGCATCATTCTGAGAAGGAACACGAGGGCTGTTGGCGGCGGACATCGTAATTTTGAACCTTGGTCAAATGACGACGACGAAACCTGCGCTGGCCCCTCCTTCTCCAAACTTGCACACGTCACTTGTGGGAGGATTTGGGACCTCCATCAAACATGCATCAATTCCGCTACACGGAGGTCTTTAGTTGCTTCAGACTCAACCCTGCATTCTCTAAACTTCCACTCTTCTAATGATGGAATAAAACTCGAACTTGGACATTCCAATACTCAAATATCGCGACGGTAACCATTGGACTAACGCAGCCCATTTTAACTAGCAACAAAAGAATATGAGAAAGAAGAAAGGGGAGGGGTTAGAAATATTTGCTAAATGGTAAAAAATATATATATATTCGTTATTTTTAAAATTCTGTAAATTTTAAGCATTTTAAAAGAAATGCAAGATCACACAGTAGTTTTAAGGAAATTGAAGCATAATACATAACACAAGGAAGTCTAGAAATCAATGTAATGCATTAATAATAAGTAAAATTAAAATTACAAGTGATTAAATTATTTAATTCTTTATTTTATTTTATTGAACTATATAGTTTGACTATTAATTTATATATATTTAATATTAAATTCATTACAATAATTTTTATAATATTATTGCACATACACACACATCTCCTGCATTTAATTGCATAGTATACTTTTACTAATTATGTATTGTTTAATGAATGAAGCCAGAATTGTTGATATTCTTTAAATGTGGTCTGTTGATAAATAAAATGTAAATAGCTTAAAATTTTTTTTAATTCTTTTGTAGAGATAAGAGTTTCTCGTAAAACGGAATCCTGATTCACATAAATTTTTGACTCATATCATCAATGATTTGATTCAATGAAAGACAGTAATTTTTTTTTGTTTTTTGTTTTTCGTGCTCAAAATCAAGTCCTGTTTCATTCCTTTTTAAAGGGAAAAAAAAAAATCTGCACTATTTCACGAATTGTCAGATACTCTGTATATAATGTTACACATTAAGTATTTCCATTATAAATGTTTTCTTCAAAAATAGGGAGAAATAACGTATTTGTTATTCTATTAAAATTTTATATTATATTAAGTCACAATTAGTATCATCCTTTAAAATGGATTGTGAATCCAATCGTGCGAATGATTCATTACGCCTTGAGACTGATCACTTCCTAAAACCTTCATGAAATCAAAACCCCGAAAAGCGGCTTTCAAAAAAACTTCATTCAAAAAGAAAAAAAAAAGATCACAATGAAAGGAATCTTTGTGATATCTTTGGCGATATAAAAACACATCCTTGGCGACTGATCCAAATGCTCCAGCAACCCTGCCATTTTGTCTCATTCCGAATTGGGCTGGGTATCTTGAGAACGATCCAGCACGTTTAATTCACGATTTTAAAACTTAGTTTATAGAACGTTTTAAAATGTGGTTGAAACTCATCCTCTTGACCACTGTCGTGGTTCTGGTTCAGGCAGAAACCAAACGCAAATGTGAGAAATGCGAACCAGAAAAATGTGTTCCTCCTGCCGAAGAATGTTTAGCGGGACTGGTTCGAGATCTGTGCGGCTGTTGCTACGTGTGTGGCCGGCGAGAGGGTGAGCTGTGTGACGGGGATACCCTTCCCATTCCATACCGAAACAGGGGCTATGGTCCGTGCGGTGAGCATTTGGAGTGCCAACCCCGTACCGACCTGGCCCCCGGCGACCCACCTGAGGCACAATGCGTTTGTGTGAAAAATGAATCCTTTTGTGGAAGTGATGGCAAAACGTATGAAAATGAGTGTCGTTTGACCGAAGCCCGGTACACACAAAGGAATGGACTTCAGGCAGTTCATAGAGGTCCTTGCAATAGTGGTAAGAAGAAATTTTGTTAATTAATAAATTTAAATTTTATCGCTGGAAATAGCAAAATTTAATTTTTTTAAAAATTCTTATGGTTTCAATTTTAATTAATTCACAATAGTTCTTTTCGATTGATCATTGTCACTCATATTTTGGGAAAGAAATGAGTGTACGAAAATGTATAATAGTAATTACTATTAATAGTTACATAATTAGAACCTTTCGAAAGTTACTTTTCCGTCTCAAAAAACTCTTTAATATAAAAGAAAAATGATTGTTATGTAAACTGTAGTGCGTATTGTATATGTTTACGTAAGCTTATGTGTTTTCTGAAATTTCATGTACTTTTTTATTAACCTTTTAAGCGTTTGGTGCTTAAAATGATAAAAAAAAAATTATAATGAAATTACTTGTAGAAGGAAAATATTTTCAGATATATTACACTTTTAAATCAGTGATTCACAAAAGAGAATTTCTAATCTTTAATTACTGAGTTGAGTCAAATGTATAAAAAGAAGAAGAAAAAAAATTAAATTATTAGAAAACCTTTATTTATTTTCATTATTCACTATCAGTCATTATTAATTATATTAAATTTCTTATGCTTTATTGCTATTTGTGTTTTTACTTCATTATTATAATATCTCAGATATTTTACAATCAAACTTTTAACTTTAAAGAAAAAAAAAAGAAAATCAAGATGAAAAGTAAATTTTATGTAATTATTCAAAGAATTATAAGATCTTTTAAATTAAATCTTCATGCAATTATTCACATGGTATCAAGTGAACTAAAATTCATTGCGATTATCAAAATGGGATTAAATAAATGAATAATTTTTCTTTCTGAGTGATAATTGTAGAAACATATACTTGAGAATTAGAAATAAAAATAAAAAAAAAAAAAAAAACAGCTGTGCAGTAATATTCAACATCTGGTCATTTATTATTTTGTATTGAGATCGCTTGTATTATTTTCAGATTATGAGACAGTTCACGTGCACTTTCAAAAAGTCACGAACAAAACTTTTGTAATTGTATATTGTAGTGCATAAGGTTGCAAGCTGATATTTTTCATGAAGCCGTTAAATTCCATCTATGTGAATCTTATGGATATTACAACTCAGAATAACGTTTGTTGTATTCGCTTTTGATGAATTAAGAAGTAATATATGTGACGAACATCTCATTCCGGATGAAAATAATCGATTAACACAACCTAATAAACTTCACTTTTTCAATTTTCTTTCTATTATGAGAAACCGGATCGTTCTCATAAAAAATATTTTATACATTAACTATTTCATTGACCTCTGGAATTGGCACAACAAACTCTCAAGCGTCCATAATCATAAGTGATGCAGTACTTATAAGGAGACAATTATTCTTTTTAAAAAAATTATTAACTCGTTAAATGACAGAGTATAACACAAAATGTTTCGATGAAATTGAATACTTATATAAATTTTTAAACTGTACGACATTGTGAATGTTTAAGTATGTTAAATATAAAGTTTAACAAAAACGCAAATGAAATAAAACTTATTTTAGAACGAAAATGCGGCCTTAATTTCTTCAGGATCTTGTAATATACAATTAATGAAAACAATATTAGATCAGATAATGTGGAGAGAAATGAAATGATTTTTAAAAGTCTATATTCTAGTGATGTGAAATATTTGAAATATGCATGTACTCTTTTCTATTATCTTGAAACGAAATAATACTTCTTTAATTTATTTTATGAACGATTATTCAATATTAAAGAACTATTAATTCTATTTTGGCAGAATCTCTCCGCCCTACCCCCTCTCCGTGTGTGTGCGCGCGCGGCTCGCCTTTCGTGAATTTATCTCCGAAAAAATGTAATTTCTTGTAATGCGTATTAGGTTAAATGTAATTATTTAATTCACGAAGTTTTGTCTATGATTAAAGAAGAGATAAGTAGCATACATTTTCTTTCTTCATATTATCATTTTTAATTATTTTAATGTGTTTTAATAAGAAGAAAGTACCTAATAACAAACTTATCCAATATTATTTATTAAATGGGAAGTTTGAAGTGTAATATGTGATAATAATACAGCCACTCTTATTTCAAACTGAAATTGCAATGAAGTTGAAAAAATGGAAAATACATGGCTATGAATTCTATCTGTCCTTTTTTAAATTTTAAAGGAATTTAAATGTTCACTTAAAAATTTAAAATTTTGCAAAACACTTTTTTTTTGCAGGTTATATGGTCTGTGAAGGGCATATTACCGATCCCTTACTTTTCTCATTCGATTTTGAATCTGTATAAATAAAAAAAAATTTTTTTTTTTGAAAAGACCATTCAGTGCTTCCCACTAAACTCTAATTGTTAAATTGAAAAAAAAAAAAAAAAGTTTTTGCATTGCATGCAGAAATTCAAATCATTAATATATATATTGTGTTCAGAAATAATTTTATAAATTATATCTGACTGATAATTATACAGGAAAAGAGCAACCGCATATCATTCCGCGTTTTTTTCTTTGTGGCGTTCTATTTTCAAGTTTTGTTGTGTATTTTAGGTTATTCGTTTTAGTTTTTCGTGGAATAAGAGAATATATTATATTTAATGCGCGTTATTATATTTTTCGTTGATTACTTGACATATATTTGAAAAAGAAATTGATTAAACAATCGGAACAATACGCAATTTGTTTGAGAGTAAAAATAACGGAAGTTTAGAAATATTATCTGTGTGAAGTAGTTAGAAACATTTATATAAAAAGAAGAAGAAAAAAATAATTTCATAAAATAATTTGAAAAACGCATAAAATGAAGAAATTTCATAAAATACGCATTGAAAAATAATTTGCTTCGAATATGTCAAGCATACTTTGTGGCGAATGGTTTTGTTCGCGAACTCACTAACCGAGGTTGTTTCCGTCCAGGCATGAGGTTAAACCTGATGCCACGGAAGACCTGCTTTGAAGCAGGGTTGATACACGTTTAATCTTTCGAGGCTTCAAGTCCTCCCGTTGGTGTGGTGGAGAAGTTTTGAGAGGGAGGTGTCAGTAGTGACTGAGGTTCAAAATTACTAGGTCCGTCACCGAGAGCCCTGTATTCTCACGACTCATGAAATTACTCAGCAAATTTCTTAAAAGTTTCAATTTTCGGTTACATTTCTTAACGTTTCAATTATCCTTATTGTGTGCTTATTATTGTATACCTTGTATATATATTTGTCTAATACTTTTGTATTCGCGAATTTGTGGGCGCTTTTTGTATTGTGACATTTATCCATTTATACGTGTTTTCTTCTAGAAAATTCTACTGTTAATTTTTTTATTCTTGTCACGAACATTTCCTTCTCTGTAAACACATTGTTCGTTTTTATTTACCTTTGAATTTTGTGGTTATGTAATATCTTATGTTATTTGTTACACCATGTTCTGTCATAATTTATTCTTTCTCGTTGAAATTTTCTCTTTGCCAGTAAATGCTGAATTCGGGGCTGATTGTCTTTCAGGATGCTCGTTAGTAGCTCTAAATCCTCTTGGATGAGTTGGGTCCTCTTGGGTGTTCTGCCCTCGTGTGGCTTCTAAGTGCTACGTTGATAACCAATTAGCTCAAATCAATCTAATACATGTCGTATTAATATAACACAATTGGCTGTTAATAAGAAACCTCGTGTAATTTTTATCCATGATCATCTGGCAGTGAAGGCGACTCTGTGAGCTGTTAACTCAAACTTTTAATCAAAATAAAACAAAAAATATACATTACTTTAAAAAAGTTAGTGCAAATCTGTATTTCAGAAATGTAGTATCGAGTAGTTGTTATACTTAATTTGCTCCCTTCTTTTCATAAAAAAAAAAAATCCTGCTGAATGAATGATGGAAGAGCGTATTTTCGGGCGATTTTACTTCAGCAATTTCTAAAGAGATAAATGCTTGTAATCTTGATTGT
This sequence comes from Nephila pilipes, assembly GCA_019974015.1. Classification (NCBI taxonomy): domain Eukaryota; kingdom Metazoa; phylum Arthropoda; class Arachnida; order Araneae; family Nephilidae; genus Nephila; species Nephila pilipes. The sequence continues at coordinate 186,447 of BMAW01051874.1, forward strand.
AAGCACCGTCCTAAATTTCAGAAGGTAAAACCCTTCGTGACTAAGGTTTCGCCCCGTTTCTTCCACGAAGAAACGGGGCGAATGATCGGAATTTCACAGAATATCAGTTCCTTTATTTGAATATTATAAACTGCCTAGAAAGATTATTATGCTGTATATTGCTTTCGTATAGGTGGATGATATTTCCATTGTTTTATTCCCAAAGAGTTTTACTATTCATTATTGAATAGTCTCATATAATTTTGTAAGTTCTCGTATTTTATTCCTCAAACCGATTTAGTTTGAAATATTACTCTTAGTTCTGTTATGTAATAGTGATTTTAATGCATTTTAACTTTCGTGTTTTTGTACTGTACCTTGAATTAATAATTACGTTTACAAAGCTTTCAAATAGTGTCTTAAAGCTTTGGTTTCATAGGAAAGGGGAGCCGTTATCTGGCGGCCGTAAAATAGCAAGGGATGACGTCTATGAAAAACAGATTGCGCGGTTTCCTGAAGAGCGTTGAAAGCGAAGAAACCACGTCACTGGTTTGCACAGACTACGTTTTGATGACGGCATCGTAATATTATGGCCGCTTGATAAAAGGCGCCGATTTCTTGGAAAACAGAGCTTTAGAAAAATTACAATGGAAGTTTATTTTTATGATTCATTAAGGCTCCCGTCTACCGACCATTTTGATTTCGTCAGATGAATGTTATTTCTATGGAATTTCGACTTTCGTCCTCAAATCTGTACTATTTGATCTATTTGAATGCAATAAAGTGCATTTGAAAGAGCAAAAAATGATGAAGGCTTCTGCGGCATCCTTTTTTCCGACGGTGTTTTAAAAATATTTTTAAAGACCCGAAAACTCTCAAACGAATCATTAAAATAAGAAAAAAAATATTTTTAAAAATCGGAGGGTAAAAGTAGTTCCTCAGAAGCCTTCGTTATTTTTTTCTCTCTTTCTGATGCACTTAATTGCATTCAAATAGATCGAATAGTAAAGATGTGAGAATTAAAGTTGAAATTCCATAGGATTAACATTAAGTTGACGAAATCAAAATGGCGGGTAGTCGGGAGCCGAGTATTTTCAATTCTGATCTCAAAAAATGTAGAAAATATGATGCGCGCGTGGTAAAGATAGCAATACTTCATATGAAACATTGTTTCAGCTAACCAACTTATTGATACAGTTATTTTCTCAGTATGTATAAAAATTAATTTTAATATGTATATTAAAATAATATTTTTATAACTGTTCTAATTGTAACCTAATACAGATGCAATTATATAATTTTCCTTCCACGTTATGCACCTCGAAATTCATATCACAGATTTCACTTGAAAAGTGAGACTTCTCATAATTTAATCATGATTATGAAATAAAAACTTTATTACAAGTTTTCTAGTGTTACGTATCATGTCTAATATTTATTCATCAATATAGAAAAGAGAGAATCATTTTAAATTAAAAATTTAATATTACTACACCTTAATCATTAAACAGAGTTATCTTTGTTCTTTTACTCATCTCTTTTCAAAATATATTGAATAAAATCGTCATTTTGAATTCATTTACACTATGTCAGATTTGAGGAAAATATTGTTTGCTCTTCCTCCCAAGAAACAGATCAAGAAAAAATTGCAAATTATGAGAATTGAATCAAATTCTTATTCTTTTTGTATTCTTTAAATGTATATATAAATATTTATGAACTCTGCATGTATAAATATAATTCACAAAATGTATAACAGTAATTCATCTCTTTCAAAAAAAGAAAAAAAAACTAGTTAAATGTACTTATTTTATGTAAAACAGAAATGAGTTTAACATAATTATTGCATTTCTTTTTTTTAAAGAGATCAGGTTTGATCCGCAATGAAATTCGTGGGAAAAAATGTTTAAAACATAATATTTATATGCCTGAAAAAGAAAGACACGTTTGAGTAATATCAGAAAAGTTTTGGACAAAACTATACTTGCATTATTATATTATTAGATTTTGAAGTTATGTTTTTACAGTATCTCGTACTTACAAAATTTATTTATTTTATCTTATGAGACAGCCTATACACACAGAGATTGCAAGAGATTAAAAACTATAAAAAAAATTTCTCTGGAAGAATTTATAAGAACTCTAGATATACAGAAGTATTATCCATAAAGCTCCTGTCTACCAGCCATTTTGATTTCGTGAATGTAATTTTAATCTTACAGAATTTCTACTACCGTTCTCAAATATATATACTACTAAAGTCGTTCAATAAGTACTTACAAAAAAAAAGTAGAAAAACAAATTATTTTTGGTAGCCTTTTTTTTCCCAACGTAATCTTCTTTTAATTCTATACACTTTTCCAAGCATTTCTCCCAAATTTTTAAACTATCTAAAAAGTAAGATTTCGGAAGATCTTTAAAATAGGCATCTGTTTAGACGATAATCGTTCGACGTGAACCGTTATCCGCTGAGCCATTTTTCTAAGTTTAGTAATATAAATAGTAACAGGATGTCAAATCCGGTGAATACTGTGGACGTTGTTATAATTCGAACTTTAATTCCGTGATTTAGGCCGTCGAAACTGCACCATTGTGCTTTTCTTGATGGAAGAGGACCTTTTCCTTTTTCAAATGTGAGGACGTTTTTTCTCGATTTCTTCGCTCAACCTTTGTCCCTGGAATGTAGTAGTGCATCCACGTTTCGTCCAGAAGCTGTTGTGCCACGAATTTCATCCAACTCAGCTTTGATCTCTTTCGGTGTCAATCATTTTTAATATTTTGAGTTTAATCACTGCTCGAAACTTAATTTTATCCAATTTTCTAAATAAACACGTTTCTTGCTTCAATCGGCAATAAAAATGAAGACCTTTTAGAGATGAAAATAACTGGGACTTAGACAGCTGTCTAGTGAGTCATAATGCTTACTGAAAATAACCATTTTCGATGCTACGACCACCATCTCTTGGATTTTCCAAGGGTTTATTGAAACACCCTCGTATTTTATTTATTTGGATGCAAAAAAATGCACCCGAAAGAGCAAAAAGTAATGTAGGTTTTTGCGGAAGTACATCTTTCTTAAAATATTTTAAAAACGGATGTATTCTTATTTTAATGATTCGTTTGTGGATTTTCCGGTATTAAAAAATATTCTAAAACAACATTTTTAAAAATCGGGTAGAAAAATGTTATACCGCAGAAAATTTGATTGTTCTTATTATAAATTTGAGGACGGTTGTAAAAATTCCATAGGATTAATATTACGTTCACGAAATCGAAATGGCCTGTAGACGGGAGACTTGAAAAATGGCTATTCAAAAAATTTGCATACATCGATATTTTGTTTGGCTGTAAATTCATTAAAAACTTAATCTGAGCTCCAAAGAGAATTAATCCAATATAGATCAAAAACTTTTCGAATATTACTCTACATTTTTTAATTATTTGAAACAATGAAAGAGGATGTAACATAAATTTTAAAACGACTGAAAAAATACCTTTTTTCCCCCTGTCGAATAATTAAAAATTAATATAGAATATCTTTATTGAGCATCCATAGATTTTGACCTGTTTTTTCCTTTCGCTTCGCTCTCAATTAATTACTATTATCTGTGGAACTGAAAAGAAAGAAGAAATTACTTTTTTGTCTGATTATCTTTTTTAGTTCACGGAAGCGAAAAGAAATTTCTGAACCGTAATTAAATAAATATATGCGTAAAGAGTAATGACTCTTATGGACTAAAAACTGTGATCTATTTTGGCTGATAGCCAAACGCGGGGTAGAAAAGCCTTCAAAAACCGACCACAGGCAACCAACTTTTGAGACAGCTAAGCTTAGTTTACACATGAGTTCTCGGTATTTTTGGAGACAGTGGGCATCTGTGTTTTTTCAAATGCAGAGCCCGTTTCCTTGTTAAATGGAAACTGTTGCATTTCATTTTTTTAAAATTTGAAATAGTGTTGTTTCATAACATTTTATTTATTTTGAGAAATTAAAAACAATTCATGCAAATTTATGCATTAAAAAAATCGACAGTACGTAAATGTATTAGATGTGTTCACACACACAAAAACGACCATTATTTTTAGATGCGTGAACTAATGAAGCTAAAGAGGCATGGTTTGACGCACGTATGAGCAGCGCCTGTAATTGCGAGATTTTTATTACAATTAATAATTTTCCTTGTCCTTAGAATTAACAGTAAAGAGCCAATAATTTAAAAAGATTTTCCATTTTTAAAAAAATGTTTAGCGAAATGACAGGGATCATGACGCAAACACCTGAAAATCGAGTACATAATTAATCGAGTGTATTAGTACATAATTAACTTGACGTCCTCGGCTGTTCCACGTTTTAATTTGACAACGCCACTAGAGAAATTAATTAAAGGGTTAGGTATACGTTTGCTTTTTTTAAGGGGGGGGGCGATTCCAATGCATATTGCGGATCGTTTCCATTGGGGAATCGCCAAGCTTTGTATAAATTTAACGTGGTAGCATGTGTGTCAAATTTTTTTCATGATGATAGTTTGTCAGAAACGAAAATCCGAAGGCGCTCACTTACATTTCCTCATTCTGTTGGTGTCTGATAGCTTCTACGGGCAGGAAAATAAATTCACAAATGCGCGTTGGGATTCACATGCATGCTTCCCTAGCTTTGTATGTTTTCGCACATAGGATATTTTTTTACCGCATTAGTATGTATATAAATGTATTGAGCATAAATAAATTCTATTTTAAGATTTTTGCAATTTTTTTTTTCCTTTGGAAGACATTAGTTAACATAAAATATCTTGTTCAGAATTTTTTTTAAAAAACTCTAATGGAGATATTAAAGAATATGCAGTAAAGATCAATAAACCAATCTTTTAATTTATCAATGAAAGATCACTGACAAATTAAAAGCAAAACACGAAAAAAAAATCGGGAATTTTTTTTAATTGCCTTTGCAGTTTTAAAATTACTGCTATATAATAGTTTTAATATTAGAGTATACATTTATGCCTTAGACTGTTAATTGCATTAATGACTAATTTCTGATTAATTGAATACATTCGTTTTTTATTTGAAAATAAATTTTGAACTGATTTAACATGTCATTTTCGTTTGATAAAATTGAAATACATACTTCAGACCTGTGCATAACAATTATTGAGCATTCGTAAATTGATTTAATGGTTTTTAAAAATTATATAAATCATTGCTTTTTTAATGATACTTTTTGCCCCGAATGAACGCTTAGATACTATTATTGAGTTGATAACGGTAAAATAGAATAAACAGTTCCATAATCTATTCGTATTTCTCTCGTTAAGTGGATTCGATTAAGGTTTTACGTTTCCTAAACTTTTTCTTATTCTGGGAAAAGTAACGAATTCTTTGAAATGTTCTCCAGAGAGAGACAAACTCGATTCTATTTAACATTTTTCTTTTATCATTGGTAAGTACAAGATGTAGTATGTATTACTTTCCTTTTAAAGTATTTTAGTGCTTATTTAATATTCATAATGGGTAAAATAAAATTTTATTTTTAAGAATATTAATTACTATTGTATATCGCACTACTTTTGTTCAGAACAGGAAATTTTCTGCGAAAAAAAAAATTCAGTTGCTACAAAATTTGAAAATAAATTATTTTTCAAATGAAAAGCATCAGAAAAATTATCCCCCCCCCCCCCCCCCCCCCAAAAAAAAAAGATTTTTATAAATGAAGAAGATCTATAATTTGATCTTTCCATCTTTGCATCATTCTATTCAAGGAAAGTGAGTTATTAATTGTTATATAATTACTTAATAAAATTATACATTTTTTTTGTTTGAAATTTTTTTAAATAAACTCAAAACGAATAAAATAAATTTTTTATGGAAATGTTCCTGGATTTTCTGTGAAGTTTATATTGACAAAAAAAATCTCTCGTAATCCCATCTTTCGTTATCCTCAGTTTTAATACTGAAATTTATTAAAAATGAAAATATGGAACCATTTCTAGACAGTGAATTTATCTCTTATATAAACTGAACTAAATTTAACTTAATAACAATTTTATCTATTTACTTTCTGGAGAAGAAAATTCATCTGTTCTTTGATAATTCTTATCACTATGTTTGATTTTTTTTTTTTTTTTTTTTTTTTTTTGTGTGATTGCGAGTAATTGATGTTTTAAGAGAGTTTATTGACTTTAATGATAAAAGTTATTTTTCACTTTTTTTCATTCGGAAATTTGAATTCTCCAAATTTAAACTATAAGGGATTTTTTTTTGGCAACATTATTGTTCATAAAATATTTATTTGTAATGAGTATTAAAACAATTCAAGCTTTAGCTTTCATCGCGGAAGAATTTCCAACGTTAATTGACAGTTATCTATCTATTCATTTTTAAAACGGTAATTTTGTATCTTGTTAAAGTTTTAAAGGATTTTTTTTAAAATTAAGTTAAATTAATAATATTCTTATTTGTGTTGTTATTTACCAGTCCTCTCAAAGAGTTTTTGGATATATTTTTTTCCATTTTCATAATTAAAATTAGATTATTAATTTATAAAATTAATAATTTAAGGCAATTGATTAAGAAAAGTATGCGATTAAAATATTGAGCTTTTTTTTCTTATCAAATTCTTCTCGGTGCAAGGCCATTTGTTTATCAGTAAATTTTATGGAAGTTATTGTTATTCATATTATTTATGTGTCATAAAATTAATCTTAATTATTTTATAGATTATAATTTTAAGTTGTACTACTTTTTCTTTTATTTTGAAATTTATGATCTTTATTAGTTTAAATTTGAACAGTTTAAAATTATATATCAGTTTAACTTTGGGATTTGATGTTTGAATTGATCGTGGATAATTTAAATATATTTTAACGCTAGTCTCTTAAAAGAATTATTAGAATATCTTATATGAAGAATTTAATCAGATTAATACTCAGAAAAATTTAGGAGTTGGATATATCAAACTGTGAGATTTCTCTCTGTGTGTATTAAATTATTATGGCTTTAAAAGATTTCAAAAATTTCTGAAAATAATAAACAAAATAAACAATATAAGAAAAACATAGTGGGGAAACATGTTTTTGCCTCAAATTGAATTCTGGTGGTTTTTGAAATTTAAAAATGTATGAAGGATTTTTTAAAATTTTTTTGTATCAGTTTAATTTTTGATCATGAAGATGTTCAGTGCTATTTAATTGTGTAACTGTTTGTTTAGAAAATATTAGTGTAATGTAAAGTGAAATTAAAAATATTCAAAGTATAATAAATACATACCTTTACTCCTACTCGTCTCTTGACCAAGGTTCAAAATTGCGAGGTCCGTCTCCAATAACCCTTGCGTTGCTTCTAATGCAACGTTAATAAAACCAACCAAACCCTTACATTTATTTCCTTTTTTTTTTAGGTATTACACGTAATAATATTTGTTAAGACATTCAAATGTTCTTTTTAACTAAACTAGTAAAGCTATTGAAACAAATATTTCCGTAATATTATTTCATGTTTTTGTAGTATTATATTAATTCAATAATGCAAAATTCTTAGCTTTGTCATTAATGTAGCTTATTTACGGCTTTGTCATTAATGCAATAAGAATTTTAAAATAGCTTTGTAAGACAATTTATAGGTACGAATGGGTGGGGGAATATTTATTAACCTCCAAGATAAAACAGAATGAATAATTTGCTAAAAAATTTTTTATTAATTCAGAGATTAATAATTTTTTGAGAAGACGGAGAAAGAAAATATTAAAAACAAATTCAGATACATCCCACGCTTCCTGTTCTCACAGTCTGTTTAGAAACTTTTTTTTCCTCCCTTCTGTCGAGATCTGCGGCAACACAAACAACCTTTGAACCTACGCACAGAGACGAAAAGAAAGGTTACTACTGTTGGCGAGTTTTCGATGTCTAAAACGATTTTAGAAGGGGAAAAGAATATATTTTTTTAATACAAAAATAATAGAATCATTGCTAAGGGTCTTGAAGACCTGTGTCCTTATAAAAGCCCAAGATAGAGCACCCAACAAATAATCAGTCTTTTCAACATGTTCATTCTTGTAATGAGAAAAAAAAATGACTAAATTCTGTAATTATATATGTTGATGCAAGAGTCAGGAAATATCAAACGCTAATTAGTAATGTATGTTTCCCTGGTTGCATGTTGTTGTCCATAACTCATACTGATTGACAGTATTATTTTTCTAAAAAAAGAATCATTCAGTTAGATGTACTTCAAAAGGAGCTGTTTTTTTTTCAGTCTATTTATTTATTTTATTGCAGTCGTGAATGTGTTTGTTGCCAGGAAAGATATTAAAACGGGGATGAAAAAACTATTACGACCAGAGACTTCGCAGCAACCGTGAGGTTTTCTTTCAATATTTTGAGAGTTTCCCAAACAAAATCAGAAAAACTGTCATGCATTAGTTTATTTATATTCAATCAAATATCACTTCTTAGAACGATCATCAATTGTAAATAAAGAGATTAATTAGGTGTGTGCACTGCCAAACGTGTTTATTCGAAATTTTCATTTTAGATTTGTGTGATCGAGAAGTTTTTTCTGTTTTTGTATTTATTATTTGAGAAAATATACGTATGCTGATTCAGAGATGTTTGTATTATATCATTTAGAAGCTATTTAAAATTATTTTCATTCAATTAAATTTACTGGTTCTCCGCGTTTTGTTTATCAAAATTTGAATTCAGGCTATTCCAATGTATTACCCGGTGAAATAGTAAAAAAATGGAATCTAAATAAATCTTGTAATATAATTTTAATTTTTAAAACTCAGGAAATGATCTAATATTATATTACCTACATGTACATAAGGCTGGCTTTCAACTATTAAGAAACTTGTAAATAAAAAGAATGCCATGATTATCTGACTTTAAGTGAGATACAAATAAAATTAACTTACAGTGAAGAGACAAAAAATTGCCTGAAAGAAACGTTACACTTGGTGATGCTGGCAGCTAGGAGTTGCATACGACCTAACGATTCGTGGAATTCAATCATAAGGAAGAGTGAAGACCTATCAAAATGTTTGCTTGAAGTTTTGATTGTGACTGAAAATACGATTGAACTTTTATTATTTTAGATGTAATGTTTGTAAAGTAAAAATAATAAAATAAATGGAAATGTATGTTAATGAAAATTCCACTTTGATTCATTCAAATTCCTGCTATGAATGACGAGAGAATGAAGATTCCTGATCACCGTTAAATTTAATTTATTAACTAAATTGTGTGCAATATTAATTTTTGTAATTCAAGTTTGATTTTTTAGTTAATCTCAGTCCGCAATTTATTTTTGAAAATAAGATTCCGTTAATATTGATATCAGTAAATATTATGCAAGGCTTATGAAATCATGAATCCATTGTTTAAATGCTCTAAAAGAAAAATTGCTGTGTCTATTACATTGAGTCAGCAGGATTGCGATCATACGTGAGAATGTTTTAACTGCCATTGAAAGGTGATGGGTACACATTCTAGTGAGTCATATTGTCTCATTAAATATGTTTCATTTTATAAAACACAGAACAGAAAAATTACACTTAAGAATATCCAATTACCGTTGAATATACAATTTTAACAAAAACAAAATTTACATATGTCTTGTTTTCTTAATTTTTTTTGTTTTTAGTAAAATTATTTTGTTTACAGTCATTATTTATTTTCGCAATGGGTTATAAAACCGATAGCAATTAAATAATTCTTAAAGTTTTAAGTGTACAATTTAAAGTTTTATGCATACTTTGCATTATTTTGACTTGTTATCATGCAAAATTGGAAGAAAATTTTCTAAGTAAAGATTTGCATCAATTACACATTTTGTTGTTCAAATTGTCTGCTTTAGCTATGGAAATTTTTAAAATTATTGTGCTTTTTTATTACTTTGGAATTTAGCGTTATTTTAAAAGAACAATAGCCAATATATATATTTGTCTAATATGATAGTAAAAAAGATGAATTATAGTTTGTTTCACTGAATAAATAATAAATATACCTTTTTTTAAATACATAAGTTATTGTGAATTGCGCATATAAGATCATACATGTATTTCGATTTGAACTATTTATACGAATAGTTAATTGTTGAAAGCGATCCCAACAAAAAGTATTTTAGTGTTCATTTTTGGAATTAAATTGAGTTAGAATATTCGAGTAACATATGCTACTGATAAACTTTTTAAGAAAGTGTCAGGTTTCGAATCAAAATTTTTATTAATTTTTTTTTCTTTTAAACACATATATATTGTATGAAATATAATTAATGATTAATTTTGTTATTAATGAAAAATGCATCATTTAAGTGATGTATCTTTGTTATAGTTATTTGCGTTAAAACCATACCATTTTATTTTTATTTGCGTTATAACCATACCATTTTATAGCTGATATATCATAAAAAAGGCTCAATTCGTTAGTTATATATGAGAACGGTTTGCAAATAAATTAATGACTTATTTAACTAGTCTTTTTTTTTTATTTAAAAATTTTTTTTGGAAAAACTCTCAGACATTTTTTCCCCCCAATTTTTTAAAGTGTGTTTATCTAATTCCGGCATTTTTAGTACATCTATTTATTCTATATCATGAACACTAAAAGTGAACTATTATTTATTGTATTTTCCACCTATCGATCTTGCTTATGAATCTTTGTTAGAATGATTTTGTTATTTACAATGCGTATGGAAAGAAACTCTTATTATTATTTTTTTTAAAAATTGATGAAAGGTTCTTTTATTGATTTCAATATATGTTTTTCATAGTTCCTTATATAGAACGTTTATAGATAATTTTTAGAATTATTTTCGAACTTATCATGGACTGAGCTTTAATCATTTACCAATATATTCTTGGAAGAAGTATCCTCAATTTTCCGAGTCTTCTGCAGCTTATTGAGTTCTACAATCGAATGAAAAAAATATCGAATGAGATCCTGCTTTCGCGGAAAAACTCGATTTACCTTACCGTATACGGATGTCTTAAATAAGGTCTGTAAAGATAGCTTCGCCTGATTACAGAACAGTTTTGGTGTAAATATTGTTGCAGGAATTCCATGTGTGTTTGACGGTATTTGCCTGTGCGTATATACATAACCGAATTTGAGACAAATGAATGTCATCTTATGTATCGGTGCGACTGCTTTTTAATTTTTTAAATCTCTTTCCTTTGCAGATAATTTTTAGATATCTTTCTAATTCCTCTAAAGAACTTTATTTCTTTTAATATTTTTCTTGACTTGAAAATACATATTAAGATGTAAAGTTACTTGAATATTTTATACTCGGCAAATTTTAGAAGTCATTGCTGATTACTGAACTTATAAGTTTACCGTTTATTGACGAGTTTTAAGAGATGTCATAAAATTTTGTATCAAGTTATGTCCTCAATTTGATATGCATATTTAAATCTTTTACATAAAGTTTTCTAACTTTTGTGATAATCATTAATCTCTCACATAAAGCTTACTAAAACTTTTGTCTTTACATAATTCCAGCATTAAAATCCACGTAACTATATTTTCTTTTTTCTCACTTTAGTTTCAGTGAAATAATCATTAATACGTGTTCTTTTTTTTTCATTGAAATTGTTAAAATCAAAATCTTGATTGAAAAACCCAGAATGATATTGAGCTCTGAGAAAAATAAAAATTTCTCTTTTAAGCCAGGATCTTAAGACTTATTTTATAATAATTATTATATTTATTATTTTTTATAGTTATTGTAAGTGCTTACTTACTTTCTCACTTAACTGCAATCCAGATAAAATTACTTTAAATCAATAAAATAAAAGTGTTTATTTAATGAAATAGTTATATATATATATATATATATATATATATATTTGGTTGTCTGGCTAAAAATTGCACGTGAAAAGCTAGATTGACCTTTATTTGTGTTTTTTGTAAATGTTAATACATAAAAACACAATTTAATGTTGTTTTATAAAAGTAATATATGAATAAAACTTTATAAGTACTTTTATGTAACTTGCATGGTACTTTGAATTTCAATCGCATTGTGATTTAATTAGTATCTGAAGGATTATAAGTTAGCTCTCGATTTCTTTAAATATGTTGTGTTAAATAAAGGAAGTATTTTTTTTTAATTAATAAAAATGAATTTCAAAATATTAACCTGACGTGTTGGGGAAGTTTGGTGTGTTAAGTATTTGGGTATGATGTTATATTTCATTACTTGTTTGTAGTTCAGATGAAGAGCTCCGTTGCCAATACCCCTTTGTACCCATTCCAATACTACTTATTTTTTGAAAGTATAATTGACTTTTTTTGTCACGTTTTATAAAAATGTATCGAATTTTACTTCCCCCCCCTCACTTATTAATCTTTTTTTCTCTGTAGCTCCCAAAATCGTCACCCCTCCAGAGGATGTATCGAACTCAACTGGTGGTCATGTCGCCATGTCTTGCGAAGCCATGGGCTGGCCTATTCCATCTATTGAATGGAGGGTAGACAGAGGTAAAGGAGATACAATACCCTTGCCTAGTAAGTTTTTCTTCCTCTTGTTCTGAAAGAATGAAAATACCGTTTGTATGTACAATGCTAATGTAATTTTTGTTTTCGTGTGAATGCAGCAGGTTTATTATTCTCACTGATCTCAAATTCAAGTTCCGTTGTAGTATCCATATTTAATTTTTGTCTGAGAGAAAAAAAAATGAACTTTTTTCTTAAATATGACAATACTTGATGTCTAAGATATTGCTAATGTCTCTTTAATACGAATCCCTTCGACCTAATATGAAACTCACTGTAAGATAATTTCTTTTTCCTCGCGCAATGCATGATGCTATTCTTCAAGATAAAAGAAAAGTGAGTAAAGGTTGTCGTGAAGTTCATATTTTGAGGAATCAGACAATATTAAACTTTACATTATAATTAATAATATTTTTTGACGCTTAATTATACGGAAGGTACGTGAGTCGTTCAAAAAGTACTTGTATTTGAAGACAGATGACATCATTAAGGTAAATTGTTATTACCTTTGGGTGCTGCCATCTGTTAAGCGAAGCTAAAACATATTTGACATTGATTCATAAGTTAGTTTTGAATTGGCTGCCGCGTCGAGTTATCGATGTCATTTTACTAGTTGTCACTGTCAGTTTGACTTGGATTCATTTTTATGTATCGGGAATCAAGAAAAATCGAAAGAGTTGGGTTGCTCCTATTTAATCTTTTCTAAAAATGCCGAAGATGGTCTCATTGGCCGGAAAAGCTATGAAGAATTTATGAGGTGTGAAAGACGTTATGCTCACGAATACGAGTAACTGAAGCTTAGTCTAGTGAGTCATGATGCTTTTTATCAAACCATTTTCGGTGCTAATCACCATCTCTTGGTATTTCTAAGGACTTAATGATCGACCCTCGAATCCGTTAAGGATAAACTCTGCTGTTAAAAAATGGGGTATCAAATATTATTTGAAACAAGCAGTCTTGTAATTGTAGATAATTTTAGAATTTTGTCTCGTTCGCAATACGGGATATTTACTATATAGATTCAGTTATTTCACCTATGTTTTCAACAATAGTCGCACCTGTTGTTGTAGTTTTGTTTTTGTTTCTTTATTCAGCCAAAATCTGAGAAATAACTGTGTCCTTGTATTATACCATTCTTTGTTTACGGTCTTGAAATATGAGTCATTTACTTTTCCAGGTGATGATTCTAGAGTGGCCGTACAATCTCGCGGTGGACCTAGTAAATACGAGATAACCTCTTGGCTTCAGTTGCTTAATCTTCAACCCGATGATGATGCCACTTACTGGTGCATTGCCAAGAATGAGGAGGGAGAGTCATCTGCAGCTGCGAAAATTATTGTGCTTGAATCCAAAGGTAACATATTATACCATGAACTTTCTAAGTTTTGATTCTATTTATGTTTTATTTCCAAAATAATTGTAATTGTGTATGTGATACTTGTAATTGTTTTTATCTTTACATGCAGTAAATTCTGTACTTCTCTACGTGCTTGAATGAAAAGATTATGTTAAAATTTTAAAACGTACTTTTTCACGTTTTTTTAATTTTTCTTTTTGTTATATGTATATTTGCTCTGTATTATCGATTTCTTTCAGAATAATTTTAATTTATAATGTTGTAAACTTTTTTAGTATTCACAAATTTCGCGTAATATATTGTGTTATGCGAATGCATATAACTAGAAGAGAATGTAGAGGAGCATCTCCTCTTGGCGACAAATTAGTATATTGCAAAATGTTTGACAAAGGGGTGGAGAAAGAGATTTTTAAACGTAATTCTTGTGAGAAGCACCAATTAATTATTTCTTAAATATTCGGAATTTTTTTGGATTCGGCATCATGCCGTATCCAAAAAAAAAAAAAAAAAAAAAAAAAAAAAATATGTTTTAGACATTTTTAACGTTACCTCTACATTTGCACACACCGTTACATTTATTTTCGTCTGCATGTTAAGAATAAGTTTTATTACAGCTTTTAAAGCTCCAGTAGCTCCATTTATCCTTTATTTGTTCCTCTCTTAATTAACAGAATTCCTCTGATTTCAAAAATAATTTCTAAATTCAACGTGTAATTTCGATATCCGAAAATCTATGTTGGTCTAAAGTGTTATTAAGTTCTATCTGGAAATTTCGATTTATCTGCGAAGGCCTTGTCTTACTTCATTAACATTCTTTGAATTTTAATGTATTCCGTGGAATTTTGCTGAACGAGCTATTATTTATTAGTCTGTCTGGTAGAATGCATTTAAGACATCTCTTACACGTAGTGGGTGACGAACTATTTCGTTAATGATAGAAAGGGCATTTTTCGCTCATGCACTGTATCACTGAACGATGAACGAACAATATTAACGTCAGCTTACATTAAAATATAATTGTAAGAAACTAACTACCATAATTTCCGGAAGAAAGGCCGCACCAACGTAAACGCCTCTCTCGAGGAAACTGCCGCAAAAAAATGCACAGAAAAGCCGCATTTAAGGTGAATGGTGCTTGGCATCGTCGTGAACATCACAGTCACAAAATCTTGACCTATATCGTGATATATGGGATATCAGTTGAGAAAAAAAAAATGCATGAAATGAAATCATAACTCAAAAATAAATTATAGATGAGAAATGTTGAAAATATGCTTAATGTACCTATATTTACTCACCAAACCAGTTCATACACGTAATACTCATACTATGTTATAAAAATATCGTAATAATGAGATATTAAATTGAATGACAAATCAAAATTTTAAATTCTATTTTTGATTACAAAAATAATTAAAGTAAACTGTGCATCGTATGAAGCTATCAAAATTTTAATTTTTCCCTATCTGACAACTATATTCATTATCTCTTGATTCTTCAAAAATCTAATTTTTCACTATGTGAATGCTGATTTGAACGAGGGAAGGAACTAATTGGTCCGAGACCTCGTTTAGAGGGAATAAGGCTCATGAGTCCATTCGAGAGAAAGAATATAAGCGCAATAAAATTCGCAGTAATCAACTAGGTGGTCTTCTGTTTGTGGGCAGTTCCAAAGTGATCCACGCTATTTACTATGACGTCTTACAGAATATTTTTTAAGTGCATGTAAGCACCGCATCGGTAGAAATGCTGCACCCGCTGAAAGTTTTAATATTTGAACATGTAAACGCCGTGGTGTTTTTTCCGGAGATTAAAGTATGTGCAAATAATCTTTTTTTTTATCCGTACCTATATATATAATTTAAAATGTTTAATTTTCTAATAATATTAACATCACATTGATTGAAATAAGATTCTTATTTATTTATGAGGATTCAAATCTAATTTTAAAATATTGCCGATTATTCTGTAGCTTACAAATCGTTGGAAAATGCTTTTTATTCTGCTATTATTAAATTGATTTTGTTTAATTATATAGTATATTTATAAAATTTGTGTTTGTAACTCGCATAATTTCTTTCCCCTGCAGGTGCATCTTCTGTAACCGAGAGAAATAATGATTTGTAAAGAAAAAAAAAAAAAGCGATATTTTTGAACGTTTTAAGTGCCTAATTACTGCCATATTTACTTATTTTATGTATAAAATGTTGTGATAATATAGCAAAATGAACTGCTGATACTTATTAATATTTCATTAAGAAAGCTTTTTTGATAATTATTACAAATTTGAATGTATCTTTTAAGCCATAATACTTTGAGTTTATGTATTATTGTGTCATTCTTATAAAAAAATTTATTTTAATGTTTTTAAGTTGAAAATTAAAATTTTTTTTGTCGATTTTTCAAACAAAATTGTTATAAGAGGATTTCCTCCTCCTCTTTCTTTTGTAATGTTTTAATTATTTCTGTATTTTGTAAAATTCGAATTTTAAAGATATTTATGTACGGGAGTTTTATCTTTGAATAACATTAAAAGGATTTCTTTCAAATATTGTTTACTTTATACGGTTATTGAAAAAAAATTACTTAAAGTAAAAAGTTTTTTTTTGGATATCATATATTGTTTATGTACTTAGTGCTTTAAGTTAGCAAAAAAGCAACATTTTAGGTATAAACAAAATTAATATATATACTGGATTATTATAATTTTGTCATCTGTATTGCTAACCGTTAAAAATATCATGTATCAAAATATTTTGTTTAATAAAAAACTATATTGAAATTTTATAAAATTTTATTTTTAAGGTATATTTTCTGCATACGTTTTTAAACATGCATGCACAAGAAAATTAAAAAAAAAAAAAAATGTCTTTATTTTTTAATACATCTTATTCGAATGAAACTTTGTATTTTACAGTGATATATAAATTTTATATTGCTATCTGTGAAACTTTTTGTTCTTTATATTTATGAATAAATAATAGTATTTTGAAGAATGTATTTTTTTTTTGTTTATACATTTGAAAAATAAAGGGCTTGTGCTGAAATATTTTATTCCTTTCAGTTTCAATTCGTTCTGTTATTATTAATAAATTGATATTTGCAAAAAAAAAAAAAAAAAAAAAAACCAGTTTGAACCAAAATTTTTATGACACTGTAACAGGAAGTTGAAGCAACTATTTTCAAAAATTAGCATATTTCTAAAATGTGTAGGTCAATGAATAATAAATTAACAAAAAATATGCATTCTATCTTTTCTCATAGACTTTCTTCACTTCTAAAGATAAATATTTTATATGTTCACATTAAATTATTGAACATAAACCGAAACAAAATTGCAAGTTTTAATTATCCAAAATTCTTATAATTTTTTTTTCAAAAAGAAAATTTGAAATTATTTTTTTTTTTAGTAACTGATATGTTTCTTTTTCACATACCTATACAGCTATGTACTTCTCATATGTATCTTCTATTCTGATTTTATGCTGATGCAATGGATATCTATAGATGGAATGTGTTTATCAATTGTTTCAGGCTGCCTATTTCTTCTCGATTCAAAGATTCACGTAACACAATCAATTTGCCTAAATATTTTGAGCCTTGATCAGATTATGACACATGAGCTGGAATCCCACTCTCCATATCTTCGCCACGCCAACATGAAATCCTTTAGCCCCGACTGATTAAGTTAAACTCCAACGGACTACAAACTAATGATAATTTTGTAATTACTTGTGTTTGCACTATTGACGGAATCAAACACAGACTGACCTTGTTAGTGGTCGTTTGGAATCTGTATTGACCATTGACGTACCAAGAAATTAATTTG
>BMAW01051874.1:204202-253814 GCA_019974015.1 Nephila pilipes
TATCGTCACTGCCGTGAAAGGAGTAATTTTGTAGATCACAATTATCACTTGGTAAAAAGTGAATAATGCGCTATATAAATCTTATTTCACCTATTTAGAATTGTTCAAGTATTGATATAATTTTTTCAAGTTATAAAAATTTTAAAGTAAGGGTCATTTAAGAAAAATAATTAAGACACAATTAAAAAATAACATTTTTTAGGGGTGCACCCCCTTCTCTTCGTCTACAAACACAGAATCAGAGGCACTCTTTCAGAGACAACAGACTTATCCATTTTTTCCCTCGGGAATCGGCTTTATTGAAATTCTTTTTTCACTACGCGATGAAAAAATTTAAGCATGAGAGGGAAAAAGTATCTAATGTTTAAAATTTAGAATAGCTATATAAAAAAATTATATCCTGAAGTATTTCAATTTCGAGAAAAAATCTTGAAGGTGGGGAGCATTTGTCCTTTGGCACTCCCCTCCCCCGAGTACAGTGGTAATGAAGTTGACCACTTAGAACTCTTTCACAATAATTCCATCCAAGCTGTTATGAGTTATCTCGGTATTCGGGCGCATTTTACGCTGAGACGGCAAATTTTGCAATTCGTTCTTTTGTATATGTTGAGACGTTCTACATAAGTTGCGCGTCGCCATTAGGCGATGTTTTTCGATTTTACCCGGTGGTTTGTCTCAGTTTATCTTTTTTCCCCATATGTATTAAATGACCTTCCACATGCTACTACAGTTTTGCAGTTACTGTGTGGTGCTTGCGAGTGTAACCGTGAAATGCTTACGCCCCTCTAAACGGCTGTCTTTTAGTTAAATACGAGACACAAGCCCGTTCGTTACCCATTGGTTCCGAGTCTATTCCTTTACATAATTGGCTACCTCGGAACCGTATTTGTCGTATAGCAAAACGATAAAAGATTTAGTTTCTAAATTTGGATAAAAACAAAATATTTTTTAAACATTATAATAACGGATAAAAAAAGAATAATAATATGGAAAATGCACACAACTCTCACAAGTTGAATTTTTAATTTAATAAATAAAGGAATATAAAGTAGGTTAATTACAATCTCATCCTCCACTACTGAACATGCCAAAAAAGTAGCTTAATTTAGAAGGGAAGGATTTGAGAATGACTGCGAGATTGAAATGGCGATTTCATAATTACTTTCAAAATGTGTGCAGCTTGACGTTTTCGAATATTTTGGGGGCTTTTTGTGATGTTGTTTGAATTGAATATTTCTTTCAATAAATGAAACGTGACTTATGTAAATTGGATTAGAGTTACTGAAATTTAATGAATAGAATTTAGGAGATGCATACACAAGCAGCTTAGAATTTAATACTATGTTGATAGTTTAGTGAATAATAAAGATAGTGAGCTAAAGTTGTCAAATGAAGCATTTGTATCAGACCTGCGTTGAGAAAGGAGCTTTAGAAGTGAATCCCGATAGGATCTACAAAGGGTCAAGGATTCAAACCTCGTTTGTAATTCTTCAAAGGACTCGAACCCGATAGGTTCGGTAAGACAAAAAAAGTTTGACTTTTTTTTTATTTTAAACGTCAGATCAAATTCATATAGAAACTATTGCCTCAGATAAAGTAGCTTGAGGATTCAATAATTACTCGTTGATATGAATGAAATAACTTGATTATGATCATTTTATGACTTTCTATTCTGTCCTGATAAGTGACTCTTACATATTAAGACTGAAAGGAGAAGGAAGTAATCACGCGGTGTTACTGGTTATATTTTGCTAGATATCTTACACTTTAAGAATATTTTTAGAAAATACTCTATACCAAGGGTTAGCAATTGTTTTGTCTCAGGGGACCATTCTGTGGAAAAGAAGGCTTGGCTACAGCGGGTCGTATCTTTTAAGTGATTGCATTCATTAGTTAACTTTACATTTCAGAAAAGGTATAAATAGTAGCATAAGAATCTATAAATATAAATTAAATAAAATAATTATTCAATTAAATTTTTGTGCTAATTACATGTTATCTATTGCTGCAAGCACATTTAATTTTAGAATCAGTTTAATGAGACAAATGTACAGATTCTCATCACTGACTGCAAGTAAATTTCAAAGAGC
Organism: Nephila pilipes; assembly: GCA_019974015.1. Lineage (NCBI taxonomy): Eukaryota > Metazoa > Arthropoda > Arachnida > Araneae > Nephilidae > Nephila > Nephila pilipes. The sequence goes on from BMAW01051874.1 coordinate 206,293, forward strand.
ATCTATATTTACTCTTGTTGATCTTCAAACAAGTAATTCTTTGCTTACAAACATGTGCAGACCCAAATACAGAGAACATTTTTTCTGCAAATTTCTTCATACATGGAAGTTTTTCAACAGACGAAAATTTATGAAAGTCAGTTATTGTCACATCATTATATATTTCTTTTATATTGTGATCTGACTTCATGTTAATAAGTTCTAGTTGCAGCTCCTCAGGTGCAGTGTCAATATCAGCAGTGATGGGACAAGAGAGTGAATTGAATTAGGGTCAATTTTCGTAAAATTCTAAAATCTTCTGATCTCGTCCTGCAAACTCTACATATGATCCCTAAACTTAGCAGAAACACTTTCAGGTTCTTTCTGTTTTCCTAATAAAGGAAAATGATTAAAATTGGCTCATGCTTGCCTAGCAAATACACCTAGTTTTGTTTCGAATGATTTTACGCACGGAAAAGTAATTTCAGTTCGAGGCGGATTTTTTTGACTATCTTCTCATGTCATTAAAAAAAAATAATCTCAGCGAGTTGTTATTTGCCCATTTCTACACTATTCAAAAATAATTATTGTCCACAAACACATTTTTGCTAAACCATCTAATTAACGTTATGTAGAACATACCTTTTTTTAAATTCAAATATTCTGCTGAAATTAATCGCAAGTTTCCATAAGACGCATATACTACAAGTTGAAAGTCGTTATCTCGCCGGGAAAAAAATTATTTGTCTTCCTTTTTCACGAAAGATATAGTTCATTCAGTTTACCTAAGGAAGACATAAAAAATTTAACTGCAATTTAGATACGCTTATCTCTCTGATGCATATTACGTGTCACCAGAAAATAGGACGTAATTATTGTATCCAAGAACATATGGTCTTCTGGAAATATATGTGCCTTTCCTCTTTTTTTTTCTTTCTGTTCTGCTATCATTTTTTAATCGGTGTATTTTCGAAGTAGCTTAGAAAATTATATTTGATTATAGCATCTGTATTTCATTTAAAATAAATGAAATAACTTATTTCTGGTTACTTTTTAAATTACTTTTATTTCAGCTCTCAAAATTTTCTTTTTCATGTGTGTTGCTGTAAGTTATCTAATAATGAATGCTTTCTCTACTGATGTCATTCTAGATAGTAATATACATACTAGCTAATTTAATTTGAATAATACTATCTGTATAATTTTTAAAATTTAAATTCAAATGGAATTTAAACATTAATTATTTATTCTTTGTTTTAGCATACAGCGATCTATTAACTATTACTTTCCACATCTTATTTATGCGAATTCAGTTTTTCATCTTTGACTAACTCAGAAACGAAAAAAGAACGGTCAAGACTTTTAAATCTAGATCATGGAATAAAAGTAGCATTATCATGTTTACTCCCAAATGTAAATAAAGTTATTTAAAAAAAAAAAAAAAAAAACCACTCACCTACTTAAAATTTTTATTTAAATGTGATTTTTAATTTATCATAAACATTTTGCTTACTTTGTAATGGAATTTTATTTTCATTTTATCTTAAATTTCGCATTAAATATAGTTTATTCTTCAATATACATTTTTTTTGTTTACTTTGTAATGAAATTTCGTTTGTTTTTTATTGAAAATTCCTATCATATGCTATTTTTTACAAAATATGTTTTAAATACATCAACCAAGTAACATACCTCTAAATTTATCTTATTATTAGTGTGTCGCCAAATTTTTAAATGATTGAAAATGTACCATGACAAAAATAAGTTGAGAATTACTGATAAGGCGTTTGAAGAAATGGCAGAAAAAGATAAAAACTGGTAGACAAGAAGAAAGTCGAAAATAAAGAACGATCGCTAGATATCTTTGGGGCGCATTAGCAAAGTATTTCAAAAGTTGATTCTTAAATAGGTTTCCCTCTGTGTACACGTTCTCCACAAAATCAAATTTAATACAACTCTATCCCATCATTCATGATTTAAAACATAACGTTCACTTGAAATATAGATTGTTTGAATAGAGATTATCGAAACAATTTAAACATAGGGGCGTTTCTGTTTAAAAAAAAAAAAACTCGTAAAAACCCCTTTATTTTGAAATAAAGTAAATTTTTGATGGTACTGACAAAATTTTAATAACGAATTCTGAAATAAATTATTTATCCTCTATTGAGTTTTTCCTCTTGGATAGATGTTTTATTAAAACTTTATTTTTTCGCAAATGGTTTCAGCTTCAGAAGAAAAAAAAAAGTCTAGAGAAACAAGCAAATAAAATTGCTCTTATATTTATTGTTTCCCACGGTATTTGTCAGAAATATTGGTAGTCGCCCATGTTAGAACGCTGGTTATTGCAACATTTATTACTACCACACAAACATGAGTATTTAATTTTCCTTCTTTTGTATATACCATAAGTATAAGTGTTTCGAAGATAATCTTCTAAAAAAAATATTTTTAAAAGCATTCGACTTTTATTCGTGAAGTTGCTCGTATACTCACTTTAAGCTGTTCAAATTTCACTGTGGCCAAGCATATCACATTTTTAAGAATCGTTAGTCTGAACCAGGGGCCACCAAATTTTTTTGATCGTTGACCCCTAAAAATTTAATCATTTTCTTATCGACCCCCTCTGTAAAATGATACAAAAAAGGGGGGGGGGAACTTACCTGTTTCTTAAATGATTTACTTTAATTTGACAAAATCACAATTTTACATAATTCAATGAGAATGATGTGCTTTATGACGCTTTGCTAGATAGCAATGTTTGGTTCGAAATTTGTTAGTTTCAGTCTTTAATCGCCTCGGAGCTCAACATTCAATTTATTTCACTGCTTCGTTAAAATAGAATAACATGATGTGGCGTAGTGGTAAATATATTTAGAGGCATCCATTTTAAATACAAGATCATTTATTAACAACTTCATATCATACAAATACACCAAAATTCAACTTGCAGACCTCTGCTCTCGACAAGGACAACGTCTCGTCTGCGAAACTGTCTAGGCGGGCAGCGTAACAATTTCCGCTGTATCAAGTACAGAGTATATACATTCCAAGAACATAGTATCAAAAAAGTAAACATACGAGCAATGACGTCACAATGACTGAAGCCAGATTGAACCATATATATGAGCTATGGCATGCAATTATAAAAGAGACATGCCACATTTCAAAACATTTGATATTTTTAAGTAATATTTATATTCGCTCAAAATTTATTCACAGTTAAATTATGGAAAAGCGTCTTTGCTTCAAGGTCAACTAATAATTCAATGATTTTATCTTGGAAATGACGGTCGATGTTTTTAACTCGAGCAGAAAGTGGCACAATAATCCATTCTGGGATATCTCTACTTTCAATATCTCCAAAGCGTGATTTAAAATCATTGTTTAATTTTTGGAGATGTGATTTGTATATATTTCCAATTCTTCGTCGTTAATATCCCATTGTCGTAAATTTGAAAAATATTAAAAATCTTTATGTAACAATAACGACTGAAACAAGTTTTATTTAACTTGAAAACTTAAAATACTTGTTCGTGCTTGAATTAATGTAATATCCTCTCCTCGGTGACGTCTTTGAATATTGTTGAACTTTGCAAATACATCAGCCTAACAAGAAAAATTGTTTTTATTTTTTTGTAATTCGTCATTTTGTGACGTTGGGCTTTTCGCGGTTTGCACTTCACTAACCTTGGGGACTTTTAATTAATATTGATTGCTTTTGCTAAACAACCTTTGCCCAACCAAAAATGAAACATGAATATGTAAATCGAAAGTAGGTACGAATGAAGTGAAGCAAGAAATTTAGGAAATATATAAACTCAGATTGAGAGTCACGATAGAGAGGTCGAGTAGTTCTAGCATTTGGCAATAGTTCCAGAGTCGGAGTTGAAGTCGGTGCCAGGAATTTTTACAAGTTATCGGCTGGTTAATGTAAGCTAAAAGTCAAGACAGCCTCAGTGTGATCTTAGTGGTAAGAGTCTGTTAGTTTATTACTGGTAGATCGAGCTAATATAATTAAGGCCTTGTCCGGGAAAGCATTTATAATTGTCGCGTTATAGCAATCAACCAATAAATACTGTGTGAATTGGTCTAACGTCTCCTTGATTGACTTTTAGTGTTAATGCATTGAGTTAAGCTATGTCTCAAGAGACAAACAGGAATGTTTTGCCGTCACAACTTAAGGTTGGATTAATTTCAGTAATTAATTCTGTAACTGTTTAAACAATTCAACAAGTTTTTGAAAACATGCACCTCTTGACAACTGTGGCATTTTGGTGAGTCATAATAATTGGTTTGATAGTTCATCATTTTCCTCATAAAGTTTAGCAAACAGTCGTGATTTAAGGGGTGTTGTGCCCCCGACCGCTTTTGTGAAAAGGCGCTGCTGTCGCCTTGCAATGCAAAAGAGAGAGCAGACGCGACTGAGCGCGCAGAGTATGCGGTTGAAATAAAATGTGAGAAAATTATACAGTCCACTTAGTGTGTATTTTAATGAGATCAGTTTTCAAAAACGGAGCTATCGAGGGCCAAACAAGGGGGGTTTGCTCTAATTTGATTAATTGATTTAAAAATACATTAATGTAATGTATTATGAAAACACACATTACAGTATTGTATTAAATACTGAGATATTTTGCTAGAATCTATGAGAGAATACTAGAGGAATTCTATGAAAGGCTCAATTAATGGTCCTTTTACAGGCTTTTAAAATTGCAAAATCTTGGTAATGGCCTACCATAGCAGGCTCCCCATCTATAGCTACTGCAGTTATTTATTGAAATTTCATGCTTGTTCAAGTATTCTTTTTAAGCACTGATATATTGTTGTCCTTTTTGTGTCAGTTTCAAGATATGTGGCAAATAAAAATTATTTAATTATCTGACATTTTATTTCGCAAAAATATCTTATATATGCCATAAGAAGAGAAGAACTTCCCAAAGTGGCTTTATCTAGTTATCTAGAAAACTTGGCAAATTCTTAGTTCTGAAACTACAATATTTTCCACATTTCATTTCATCGATTCGCACTCAGTAGTAGGCTTCTTAAAACAGTGGTAGAGCATTTTAAATTACAGTTTCAGTGACAGCATTAATAATAGGTATAATTATATCTTCTGCGGTTGAATAAGGTTTTCCTTTTTCTGCAATATTGAGAGAAATACTGCACGAATAAATTAACCCGCCTTCATTATCAATTTCAGTTGACGGTTTAATAAATTGTTTTAAGGTCATTCGTGTTGCATATGCTTCTTTAAATTTTTTAAAATAATCCACATTTTATTCTTTTTATCCGAATACATTCTCTCAAGGTTATATTTTAATTTGACCGGCTTCATTGCAAAAAATTTACTTTCATAGAAGGCACAACGGTTTTCTTTCGTTCATTGGTGAAGGTATAAAACCAAATTATAAATTTTCTACTAAATATTATCGGCATTTTTGTTTAGAAGTCGACGCTGCATTGCGGTATTAGTAGAGCCCTAATGAACAGTTATAATACAGCCAAAAGAATCTACTTCCATTAAAAAAGAAACACTGGTGTCGAAGCCAGTATACGAGCGAGTGAAGGAATGTGAAAGTTATTGGCGCAAGAGCCAGATGTGGCTATGCTGCGCTAAACAAGATTTAACTGTGGTCTAGACGTGAATAAATAGAAAAAAAAGACAAAAATTGGTGACAATTAGGAGGGTCGAAAATAGAGAAGAATCGCTAGGGTACCTGGGGATGCGTCACCCGTGTTTACCATAGGCATTAAACCCCATGGGAAAGAAAAAAAGATCACTAGGGGGCCTCGGGGTCATACTGCCTGTACTTACCAGAAGGAGGGAAGTCCCTGAGGTCCCCTGATGTAATCTCCTGGGGTAGGGTGCTCGGTTATACTCCCAGACACTGGGTACCCATTTTACTCGCCTCTTACGACAAGTATGAGCTAGAGTGGGATTATTCTGTCACACCCGGATCCAAAGCCAGTATGCAAAAAGGATGGGTGACGAACTGATAATGCAATGTAGATGGACTTGGGCCACCTTGTAGCAAAATGGAGTAATAATCGTTTCACAAAAATCTGAGAAAGAGTAACGCATCACCAAACACGCATACTTTAAACGGTAAAAAAAGATAAATAATTATACATTAAAATATGCTCTGGTTTGATAAGTTATAATTTATTACAAAAACTTTACTTACTATATTGTAATTACAAATGGCATTCCAAATGAAAATTTGTACATACTGAGTAGCTGTCGATAAATTTGCGATTGAAAAACGTTGCTATTCATTCATCGACCTCTAATTATACTATATTGACCCCTGGTCTAAATCATAAATGGCCTAACAGCGGCACACAAAGTTTAGTTTTTATTAACGTCGCACTAGAAGCAACACGAGGGCTATTGGCGACGAACCTCGTAATTTTGAATCATTAAGTGAAGAGGACAACACCTGAGATAGCATCTCCCTCTTCGAGCTTCCACGCCAACGGGAGGACTTTGGGCCCCGACAGATTTAACGTGCATCTCCCGGCTACACGGTGGGTCTTTAGCAGCCAATGATCGAAAACCGCCGTCCCGAATCCGAAACTATGACCACTAGGCTATCGCGGCCAGAGGCACACAGATACTTCTTGAAATTTTTTAAAAATCTGAAAAATAATAATGTCAAAGAACTTTGTCAAAATCCGTAAAAACTCTTCTCATACGCTACTGAATCAGTCTTCCCGGAGAACGGCACCAGTACAAGGATGTATTAGTGCAGTCACGGGACGAGACCAATGGTTTTGTTGCCTTGCTTTAGTGTGTTGTCTGTTAGCGAGAGAGAGTGAACGGCACTGCTTCCATGGCTTAGTCGATTTTAAACGGCCGAGGAACACGTTAAGCTTTTTTAAAAATTTTGTTGCTGTGGGTCGTTTTAAAATTTTTATTTTTACTATGCCCTTCATTAAACCTTTGAAATCGAAAAGAACATCCGAAGATGATATTGCAATTCGTAATTTACTGTATGGGGAGAGCACTTGTTTACTTGACATAATACTTCCAAGCCTGTTTGTTTCATATGTGGAAGCTATGCCGAAATTTTTTTCATCTGGACTGACATTTCAAATAACTGCATAGTGATTTCAACAGAAAATATTCTGTCGGTTCATAATTGCGGAAGGATTATGTAAAATCTATATAAAAAAGAAATCAATAGCAGGCCAACGTTGCCCGTTCCAGAAGAGAAGCGACGAAATGGAAAATATGATGAAGGCTTCTTATGAACTTTCTTTGTTATTGGCTCCTAAGTACTGACTGTTTAATAATTATTTAGGATCAAATTTTTTCAGTTATTCATTTTTATTTCGTACTCGGAGTAACAGACAAAACCTTTAGAATGCTTATTGACAGAAAAATCCAAATTTGAACTCTTGTTTTAATTGTTACATAACATTTTCCCACCTCCACCACTCAAATTTATATAAAATAAATATAAATATGCTGTTTGTAAAAACCTCATAATCAGCTTACTTATAAACAGTATTTTTACATTGGAAAAGTTAGAAGAGGCACGAGTGATTTCTTTTTGTTCAAATAGTGGTACTCTTCCCAAAAAAGATTGTCCACCTTTGGTCTAAACAGATACCTTGTCCCAGGCATTGTACGGCATGAATTCTGTTTTTTGTTTGAGTTTATATGATGGGTTTTTACCCCACATATTTAACAAAGACTTAGATACACATTTAAATACTGATATAAATTTATCAAATTAGTAGACAACGCGTACTTATTAATACTGTTACGAAAATTGTTCGGTGTGTGTAGGTGAACAGTCCGACAAGCAGAATACTAGAAAAATAGTAATTTATTCTTTAAATAATAATAAAACAGGAAGCACAGACGACAGCAAAATCGTACTTGCACAAATTTGCAGCACTAAATAAACAGCAACCCACAGTTTAAACAAAATCACGCAGTTTGCAAAGCAAGCAAGATAATCGCTTTCACTCCGAAAACCTAACTCACTGACGATCAGAAGCTCTGTCTATTTATACCTTGAAGACCGGATGTGACGTCACATAGAAAGTTCTCCAATGTTTCGGTCCTATTCTGGAAACTTCTCGACGAAACTAGATTTTACTTGAAGATTCGTGATGCCAATTTTTGTCGCCAAGGCCGGGGGTCGAATTCCTACTTTCCCCCTTGGCGTCCGGATAGCCTGTGAACGTCTCTCAGCAACCATACGATCAGTATTGCTGGGAAGCAACATTTCATATTTGTAACAATACATACAAATCACAATCTTTTACTGTTTTATTCACATATACTCACATTCATTTTAAGTTTACTTTTAGTGAGTCGAACTATAGTTTGATTTATTAATATCGCACTTGGAAGCAACACTAAGGCTATTGGCGACAGCCTTCGTGTCCCCATGCCATTTGGGACATCGATCAAGTGACAAAGTTGACATCGTCTCTCAAAACTTCCACACCACGACAAAGGGAGGACTTGGAACTTCAATAGATTTATCGTGAATCAGCCTCATTACACGATGGGTCTTTAATGGCGCCACAACTCGACGGAAACAATGGCGGTCAAAAGTTCTCGACCATGACTACTCGGCCGCATAGTTCAAGAAATGAGAGTTCACAAAATGAAAAAACAAATTGCTTTTGTTTTACAATATGCAAAAAGACAAGCATCATTATTTTTTCTGTAGGTAAAACTTATCAGTATTATTTTAACATTTATCGTTAAATCTTAGCCTTTTTGGGTAAAAACTGTAATTTATTGTTTTACATTCAGCACCTGCAGTCTTTGCCATTTCTCTAAGCTCGATACCCCTTACAAATCAATGGATTTATCAGCCGAGTAAAGTTTTCCATGTCATAAACGATTAACAGTTACCTTCCCATTTTATAGAATAATTCATATCTTTCTCAGCCGCATTTTTGAGGAATAGACAAAAACTATCAATTATAAATATAAATTTACACTTAGTGACATTTCTATTTTATCTTTTGACTTGAGAGTCCAGCATAAACTTAAAATGAGTCGAGTGACGGAGGAGTGTAAGACACAAGAGCCAGATATGGCTATGTTGCACCAAACAAGGTGTAATTGTGATCAAGATGTTTGAAAAGATGAAGACAAAAGTGGTTCACAAGGAGGTTTAAAGATAGAGACGAATTGCAAGGGTATCCTGAGGTTGTGTCACTCGTGTTTACCATTGACAGTAAACTTCATATGGAAGGAAAAAGATCACTGCAGGAAAGGGGCAATAAGGATCATTATTTTCATACCTACCTACAGAAGGTAGGTATGAAAATAACGTTTAGATAAGAAGGTTTTACCTACATTATTTTTACTAATTACATTATTATTTTTACTAATTTTATTTACATTATTTTTACCTACATTACTAACTAAGAAGGTTTTACCTACATTATTTAGGTAAGATTTTTTTTAAGGTTTTACCTACAGAAGGTAAGCCTCTGAGTGCATGAACTTAAAGAACTACAAAAAAATTGGCTCATTTTTTTTTTTACTCTAAACATACTCATCATTTTATTATTTTTTTAAAAAATATTTTACAACCAAAATATTTTTTGCTAATATGAAATTTTTTGAAAAATACAACATAATTTAGAGTTTTTAAGATTAATTTTTTTGACAATTTAAATAAAAAAAAAAAGCACTTCTTGCATGCAACAAACAATAAAAGGATATTTTGTAAGCCATCCCTTTCTTTTTTTCCCCTTCTTTCCTTCCATACATTCATAGCTGCTAGAAAATTTCAGAAAAACAATTCAAGATGTGCAATACATGGATGAAATAACTTTAACATGGAAATTTGTAGATCGCCTTCTCAAATTAAAAAAGAAAAGGTTCTTTGTTCAGACCCATCCGACTTAATGAGGTGTTCTACTTGTTTACTATGTAATTGTTGTAACATTAATTTCTCAAAAAATAATTACAAAATCTAAAAATATTTTCAAACAGATTTACTTGACTAATAATTAAGTCTACAATCCAATATCCAATAAACATTGTACAATTAATCATACTAAAATTAAATTAGCAATGAAATTATAATCTTCAAGTAAGAATACATTTCACACATCTGCTATTGTAAGAATCCTATGTATACAATTTGCAGAGATGTAATCAAATATTTTATATACAGAAACATTCAATCATTCTATCAAATTATTACAAAAGCATAGACATTTCAGAAATAGAATTGATTTCTACCTCTATTATTTAATAAATATGTTGTTCTGAAAATATAATATTTATTTAATCACATTATCCAAAGTAAATTAAATATAAGCACAGTTACACTAGTGAATAACTTCAAAGCCTTATGACATGAGAGCCAAATCTAACTAAGCTGCACCAAACATTATAACTCTGATCCAGATGTAAGATGGAATAAAAAATGTGAAAATTGATTGACAAAAAGGAGGATCAAAAGTAGAGAAGGATCGCTAGAGTATCCAGGATGGGTCATCTGTGTTAACAAAAGGTAATAAACCCATTGGGGAAGAAAAGGATCACTAGGGTTTCTGATTCATGTACTTACATAAAGAAAGTAAGCTCACCAAGGCCAAAATTACAAAAGAAAAATTTGCACACAAAAATTAAATTAGTAAAAATCATTATAAATTATTCACATTTTTTAACATCAATTCTGTTTGATGACAGAGATTGTGTTTGTTTTTTAAATACATATTTTGAGTTTTTGACAGGATATTTTTCAAATAAATAATAAAGTGAAAGCATTTTAGATTTTGGGACTTTCAAATAAAATTTCTAACAATATCAAAGACTAAATTAAAGGGAAAAAATGTCCCGCTAAATGAAAACATAACAAGGAAGTTAAGAAAAAAAAAAGCAAAATTATTTTTTTCAAGAAAGTTAAATGTAAAATTCTAAGTCATGTTTTAAATATTTTACATTTCAATGAAATGATCAGGAAATAATTTCTGAGAAAAATAGTACCTATAAGGTTTCTACATTTTAATTTAAATTGTCTAGTTGAAGTGAAACTGAATCTATACAATATGCAATAGGTCATAACTAAAAGATAATAATGATTTTGAGTTGGTATTTCATTTGTTACATTTTCCTATTGTATCAAATTAAAAATTTTGAGACCCATTGGATTTAATTTGCAGCAACTCTCATTATTTTATAGGTCTTTAAAAGAACTGAGTTTCTTGGTAGTGATGAGGCTTTTCATTTGAAACTTAACCATATAAAAATATTAGAAACAGATATTTCATTTTAGCTTAACAGTTACAAAAATAAAATTTAAAAAAAATAAAGTTTCTTTCTAACTTTTTCATCTGATTAAAAAAACCAAGTTTGAGATTTCACTGAATAATAAGTAGATATACAAGACAAGTGCATTTCAGTTAATCAAAAAAATTGTTATTGGAATTTATAAAAATATGACAATTTCATAGATTAATTTTTGAAAGGAAAGGTTGTAATAGTTTTATTTATATTTTTGTTACATTGGATGACACGTTAGCATATCAAGATACCTTGTTTTAAGACATGGCATTATTACATTAGATGCACAAAAAGATAATATGTATAAGAAAATATGCACTTAACATACATCACAAAAAATAAAGATTTACACTTAAAATCAAAAGATTGATACTACTAGATGAGAACACTAATGGTTTTAATTTTAAGAACATCCCGTAACAACAAATTTTTTTAAACCTTTCTACATAATTTTTTAAACAAACCAAAGCATTATGTCGTGAAAATAAAATCTTCCAAATCTTTGAATAATCATGAAATCAATGGTTGAAATTGAATATTTCATTTCACTGGAATTTGATATAAATATTTTTGTCACCAGCGTTTGATATATATCAATATCAATTACCAAAACTGAAAGTGACATTTAACTTAAATTTGCAAGTAAAAATAGGTAATCTAGACATACATAAAATGATATATACAGGTGATTAAAAATGCTTGTAACATGAACCATATATTCCAAAAAAATCATTAAACGATCAACTCTTTCAGTACAAATGTCACTTCATTCGGTCAATTATGATCATTCACTAGAGAGAGAGAGAGAATTCACATATCAATAAATCAGTCATCACATATCAATAAATAAATTAGATATATGAAAGCTTTTTCATAATTTATTGATTAAAGTGATGAAATGCAATTTATAATTAGAAGCTTATGTAAAACCATTAATATTTGTAGAATTTCAAAAAAATAAAGTTTAATTTTTTAAACTTGAATAATACTCTACAATGGAAGCAATAACACAAAACAAAGTAAAACAACAAACAATTATTCTAATATAATTAATTCTTTCAATTTAAGGAAAAATAATTAAAATAGCATAATATTTAATGATTAAATTCTGGAAAAGCTTCAATGCTAAAACATTTAGTTAATTTTTAAATAAAACTACTCTTTTATCAGGGATACATTTATATACAATGACACTGTTAATTTCTGTTTAAAATACAAAACCACCTTGGTTTTATAATCACTGAATTTTAAATATTGTACATGAAAGAAAATTTTATACTAAAATATGAGATGATTTGAATGCAATTATAGAGATTTTTTAAAAAAATCATAAGAATAAAAAATATTTTGATTTAAGAAACAATATTATCAGGTAATTAAATTATCAAAATTGAAAGATATTTTAATCCTACATTTTGCATCAAGATAATTTTGATGCACAAATTTAGCAGAATTAAAATACATTAAAATATGCATGCTTTTATAAATACTTCTCGGTTATAGTGCCCCCAACAATGAATGACCTAGCGACTGCAAAATCTCAACAAGGTAGGCTACATGAGTTTGGCAATGACCTTGGCATAGTCGTATTTTGGTAGGTTCCACTATAACAGGAATGTATCCTATAAATAAATCCCACATACAATGAACTGAAGAATATTGAAAATTATCTTTTCAAATAACTAAGGTATCAGTGAGTAAAATAAAGTTTCTTAATCTTTAATTTAATATCAGAATCGACATTAGGTATGCGTTCTGCTCTTCTAACAGCTGTTTCAATGTCTTTCACTGTAAACACTCCTGATTTAGAATTAATCAAATTTGTTACTCGTCCATGGTTAGTACCAACACGTCCAACTCTACCTATTCGAAGAAGATAATCTGACACATTGTTTGGAAAATCAAAATTGATTACATGTTGCACTCTTTGAGTATCCAATCCTCTTGATGCAAGATCTGTACACACTAGAACATTAACAGATCCATCTTGGAAAGCTCGGAATATGTCAGCTCTTTCATTAGGTCCAACTCCACCATGAAATTTAGCATTAGGTACATTATTTTCCTCAAGAAACAAAGATAACCAATCACATGTTGGTGATTTGTTACAGAAAATCATAACAGATTTTTTCTTTTGGTTATCTAATTTTACTAAATCTAAGAGCTCTCCTGCTTTTGAATCATGAGTAACTCTCCAAAATCTTTGCTCAACGTGAGGTGGAATTCGATGAAGATATGGTGAACAAACTTTAATAATGTCTTCTTTCCTGAATTCATTGTTGAAAATAGTATCAATACCAGATGGATAGATGGAACTTGAAATAATAAGTTGTGCACCAAATCTACTGAAATCAGATGTTTTAATCATTAGTTTTTGAAGTAAGTAAGTAGTTTCATCGATGAAACTAGAATCTAACAGAGTATCTGCTTCATCAAAGACTATATGTCTCACGTTTCCAAGCATAATTTTACCTTTACTAAAGAGTTTATTTAAGGACCCTATTGATGCTACAACAAGATCAATTTTTGTATTTGGATAAAGCGTCAAGTGTTTTAATTTGGTTCCATCTGATATTAAAACTCTTGTTTCAACATTGCAGCATTTTCCCAATTTGTAAGCAATTTCACCAACTTGTTCAGCAAGTTCTCTTCCAGGAACAACAATCAGACCTAAGGGTGAATCAGGAAGCGGTTCTGTAGTTTCTTTAAATGAGGAAAGTTGATGAATAATAGGTGCTAAATATGATATTGTTTTCCCACCTCCAGTTTCAGAAGATATTAAAACATGTCGCTCGGTTAAAATTCTTGGGATAACCAAAGTCTGTATTCGTGTGGGCTTAACAAAATTAAAGTCATCTCTTAAAGAAGTAACTATATTTTGATTTAAATTCATTTTAGAAAATTCATTAGGAAAATAAACATCATCAACATATTCATTGGGATCAGGCAAAGCCAAGGAAGGATTAGTATCATGCGGATTTATCTTAAATCTTTGACCTGCAGATTTAAGTTTAAACCAATATTTTGATTGAACAGGCAATGCGTAACGGTCATTATAAATTTGTCCTAAATAAAAATTATAATCCCCGATCGTACTCGAAATAACTGGGATACTAGTGTCCCCTCTATATGCTATTTTCCGTCGGTTTTTAGCATTAAGTTCTTTGTAAAACTCTTTTCTTTTAGCTCTTTCGACATGCTGTTCCACATACTTGGGAACTTTAATAACAGGAGCAGGTAATGGTACTTGAACCGAAGAAGAAGTTCTATGTAAAATCAGATGGAGCCTTTTGCAACGCATTAAATTACTTATAGACATAGTTATTCCATTCATATATCAAACGATCAATAAACAAGTATCAAATTATATTACTCAAAGTTTGAACACATGTTCGGCAACATGTAAACAAATATTACAGTTACTGCAAGGATGACTCTTCATACTTAGCGATTTTGTTATTTTCGTTATGTTACTGATTTCATTCGGAAAATTTCCAAATAATTAATGTTGCTTTATATACAATTTCTTCACCCAATTTTCAAGATCTATTTTGTAATTCTCAGGATAATTTAATGATTCAGATTGGTGCTTTTAAAATACATCAGTAAACTATTTAAAATTTCTTTCATTAGTTTAGCGATTTGATGGTCATCGATTTTCACTGAGGCCTTTTTTTTTGTTTTGTAAGCATACACACCAAATATACAAAATTTTCAAAAGTAAGATAATATGAAATATTTATTCTGATATGAAAATGTGGCAAAATATGCTTTGCTTCATGTTTAAAGTTAAAAACTACAATCCCCTTGCTAAAAAAAAATTACGTAATAAAATACTTCCACCAATGAGAAGAAGATATAATAAGAGGAAGCTCTGTCTTCAAATAATTATTAGTACTGGAAATGTGTGGGCGGTTGTGAATTTTAAATAGAATGTGAATTAAGCAACAAAAGTATTTTAAAAATTTTGAATAATAATTTATAATTTTGTAACTTTTTTTTGTATATTTAGAATGCCTCACTAGAATATTTTATCACATTTTTCATATTTTGTTCAGCCTCATATCTCGTCTCATCTGAACATATTTGTTACTTGGATTTGGAAACATACTAAAATTTTCTAGTGCTGTCTTTTGTTTGTTTTCAAATCTCATTTCCTGTAACTAAGGTAACGAACATGCATGAAGATATAACTTATTGTTAAAATGTCTCAAAACGGTAAGTGGTATTTTCTATAATTTATGAATTGAAGAGCTATCTCAGAATTCATCATCATCAATAAGAAAAGTGTCGTACATTTTACGATGTAGTAAAATTATGTTTGAAATAATAACATTTCATCACAAGAGCAGTCATCCAGTGATTCTTAATTGTGACTAATCATTTGTTTCTTTTTTGAATAGCTTATTATTCAGCGGCGTTCTCATGCTTCATGAACAACAATATTGGAAGTTCAACTTCAATATGAAAGCTTGTTTCGATATTAGTTTGGTTTTCAATCGTGAAAGTTATTATACTCTATGTTATGTTTTTTTGCATTCGTTTGTAAAAAAAATTCTTTCATAATTTCTTGAAATATTTTTTTTTAAAATTTCGATTTGTGAATTCTAGTAAATGCCAATTGTTATCTGAATTAATAAAAATCTAATATACACCTATAATTTTTAATTGCATTAATTTGATTTATATTTTGTGTACAGTTTAGTGAGCAAGATAGTATTAATGACATAAAAAATAACTTAACTGATGATAGAAAATATCTCAGGTTGATGTTGAAATTAATTTTGATAATGAAAGCTGTTTTCCCAGAGTAAAAATCATTTCTATTTTTGAAATATTTTTAGATAAAATTTTATGAAGATGATTTATGATTGTTTTAGTTTTTAAAATTAAATAATCAAAACTTTCTCTGTTTATGATACATCAATGAAATAAAATTATTCCACTGTTTATAGATTGCAAAAATAAACTGTGAATTTACTTACATATAAGAAGCTATAAAAATAACATATTTATGCTTAAATTTTTTTTTATATATATATATTCAATACACAATTTAAAAATTTAATACACCTTAAATTTTCAAATTGATTAATTTTTTCCTGCAAACTATTAGTCAAACATTTATACAGTTCATTTTACAGTTCATTGAGTTGATTGAAAACAAATAATGATATTTTGTTTTCAACCTTTTTGGATGACTTTTTTTGGTATATCAGTTGGAAAACTTACATCTAAATTAACTAATGCAGAAAGTTATAATTTGACTGTATCATATTCAATCAACTAAGACTTACTTTGATTTCATTCCCTCTCCTCCGATATATGTATTGTATGTGATTGAAAAAAAATACTCTGTGTAATGAAGTATTTTAGTACTCTGTATTATCAGCATTCCTGATTTTTCTCTCATAAGTCATCCTTTTTTATGTCTACATGTTGATATGCTGATGTTGATATTAATGACTTATTCTGGCATTTCTCTTCACCTAAATGCTCTAATTTTGATGCTATAAAACTTATAAATAGCTGAGTGCTCAGTGTATCTTGACAGCCAGAGCTACATATGTTTCCTGAGGTTTCAATGGTTCAGTGGTTGGTTCTTACATTACCTGCCTCCCCAAAAGTCACCATATGGAATAAATATGCAAATAAAAAAACCTAATCGACATTAAATAGTGCTGAACAGTTCATCATTTCTATAACAAGTATATGTGAAGCAGTTTCACGTGATTGGGAACAAATGTTTGTGTGTTTAAAAAGTATCAAATTATTGACTTGTATCAATAAAGAAAACAAAAGATATTGCAAAATTTACTGGAGCTGGATTGAAAAGTGTCCAGATCACATTATTTAAACCTGGAAGGATAGTGGTGAAATGTTGACATCTCAGAATAAGTGTGGTAAAAAAAGCTCTTAAATTCTCCAAATTGAAGATTTCTTAAGGGATTGGTGAACTAAAAAATCAAATATTGAACTCGTAGCAATCTTTAGCAATGGACATAGGGGTATTTCCGATTGCACGATGGGATAAGAACTTAAAAGTTGTTGGAACTTAAAAAAGCCCATTTGTTTCTGCAATTAATCGGGAGAAAAGGCCCCAATTTTCTAAAGTGCATAGGCTTTTTAGCAGTGGAGAAACATGTGGTCTGATAAGTCAAGTTTTTGCATATTCCAGAATGATGAGTGCTTTGAAATAAGATAAGAATTTCATGAAGCAATGGACTCTTCATTCATAATACCCACTGAGCAGGCAAATGTAGGCAATATTTTGATCTGTAGTTGTTTCATGGGTCTGATATGAGTTTAGCAACAGTGATCAGGCATCCCATCAATGGATTTTTTTCCTTCCCAATAGAATTAGATATTCCAGGACAACAATGCCACCCTGTACAAATTATTCAGAATTGGTTACAGAATCATGAGGACTCATTTTCTCTCATGAATTGGCCGCCACATAACCCAGATTTAAATCCAATCAAAAATTTGTTGTATACTGGGGCCATGTTAGCCAAGTGGTTATGGCTGCAAACTCATGGTCGGTGCTTTTCGTTGAGTTGTGGGTTAGATCCTTGATGCCACTAAAGACCTGTGTAGCCAAGGCTGATGCACGTTAAATCTGTTGAGGTTTAAAGTCCTTTATTTGGCATGATGTCGAAGTTCGGAGAAGGAGGTTCCAGCTCAGACTTTGTCCTTGTCACTTGACCAAGGCTTAATCTGATATCTTGTTACTTGTCCTTGTCACTTGACCAAGGCTTAATCCAATATTTGAAGTTTGTATCCAATAGCCCTCATGTTGCTTCTAGTGTGACTTTAATAAAACCGATCAATCAACTGGCATATTCTGGAAAAGTGGTTACAATTAGTTTGTTTCTCTTCCATAATCAGTTTAGTATCTAAATTAAACACTGAAGCCATACAGAAACTTATTGAAATAATTTCTCATTGAATGCCTGCTAAAATCTGAGTCAAAGCTAGTCCACCAAATATTGAAGTAAGCGACTTTGTTTTTGGCCCCAAAATATACATGTAATTTCAAATTTAATTCAAAAATTCAGAA
This sequence comes from Nephila pilipes, assembly GCA_019974015.1. NCBI lineage: Eukaryota > Metazoa > Arthropoda > Arachnida > Araneae > Nephilidae > Nephila > Nephila pilipes. Next base: position 224,610 of record BMAW01051874.1, read on the forward strand.
AAGACTTTTTAATTTGTTTGATGATAAAGAATATTTGGTACTTCCTTGTTATAGCAGTGCCTAATGAAGAATAGCTAAAAGACTGAGAAATATTTCCAAGATAAGTTATATCCCAAGGTAGGTTTCAAGAGTTTAGCAATGATCTTGGTGTAATACTAACTTGATGGCGCCTCTATAACAGGGAAGTGCTGAATATTTTTAATAATTAATTTTTCATGAAAAAATTCTCAGTTAACATCATTGATGGAAAAACGATAAAATGAATGTTATAGAGATTTACGTGGGTAAGGGGAGATTTGAATTATTTTTTTTACCTTTGAAAAAACTGTGTTATCTGTGCTTTTTGACTCTGCTGCATCTTTTTCTGATGGGGAAAATCTTAAATAAAAAATGACTGGGAAATCTAAAGTTGTTAAATTGTTGATATATATATATATAAATAAATTGATAATTAAATGTTGGATATATATATATATATATATATACACCATTTTGCTGGTACAGGTGATAAAGTTGCCAAAAAGAATTTAACTGACACCAAATGATGTCAATTGTATTCAATGGTGCATAAACATTTTTAAACATTTGTATACTGTGTATTGTTGCCAATAAAGTCAACTTTGGACAAGATTTGCTCCAGCAAAATGGAAAAGTACCCTAAATTTTAATGAAGTAATTTTTAATTCATTTAGTTCATTCATTTTTTTTTTGTATTAAAAAAAAGTATATAAAATTTTGTACTGCATGAAGTTATTTATGCCTTTATATTAAAGCATTAATTAAAATTTTTATTTTGAATAACTGAGTTTGTGTTATAATGGTTTGTTCCCTCCCTTCAGGTTTGTTTTATACTTTAGAAAGCTTTCGAAGACTTGAAGATTTTTCTTCATACACATCTTGCATAAAGTGTTTTGGAAAGCCTATTATTCCACCTTTGGTAATATGACATCCTAATTAGTATTTAAAAAAAAATCCCTGCAATAGTTGAATAGAATGAATTTTTAAATATAATGAACGAAAAATAAACATATGGAAAATGTATCGAAAAATTTAGCATTAGTAATCTATTTTATTATTAGAAAATATTGCTTTCATTATTTTTAAAATAAAATTTTGTCAATATTAAAATTATTTACTTGATTCTAATTTTCAAAGTGCCATTACTTTTACTTACATTATCACATTATCCTAATATTACTTGATTATTTACTAATATCAAGTAATTATATAGATATTTTATTGATCCTTAGATATTTTGTAAAAAATGAAACTATTATATTTATAGAATTTTTATTTTGTGTACTTGTTTATATTATTTTTTCAAATCCAAGGATAAAAGTAATTTTTTAAAAGAACGTGATTATGTTGTTTTGTTTTGCTTATGATTGTTCAATCTCTTCATATTTTTTATTAAATTTCTATAGTTTACCTTGAATATAAGTATTTTATAGTTTATTATGGTGATATATTGTAAACATGTACATCTGCTTTATACTATTTTAATTTTTAATTTATCTTATAAAGAAATATTTTTTCAATATCGTTCTAAAAATTGAAGTATTTAGTAATACTTAGGATTGCATTTTAATTTTAAGTATATTTTGCCTTAAAATTTTGTATAATTCAATACACATTATATATATAATATTATAGATTTTAAATTATTTCATAAGTATTCAGTATAAATGTTACTTGTTATATATCATATAATGTCTGCTAATATTTGTTATTTTATCATTTTATGTTGTGTTATGAATATTCTTTCTCAAGCTACAATTTGTAAGGTGTTTAATTTATCACATTTTTCATTTTTATGCTAGCAGTGCATAGATATATCAGTTCTGCATTAATTAAATTATAAATTTTTGTATGTAAATTTTTTTTGTTGTATTTTTAAATCGAATATACTAATAATTGTGTACTGTTTAAAACTACATATTTTTATTAACTTTAATAATTATTTTTAATAATTTTTTTATTTTATTAAAATTTTTTGTTTATTTTTTCAATAGGTAACTGAAGGGCAAAAAGAAGAACTTTCTAGCCTTCGAGAAATTGCCATAAAAAAAGAAATTGATATTTTAAACAGAAGAAAATGCCATTTACATCTTTCAAAAAAAGTAAAAGAAATCTATCATATGGTTGCAGTAAGTTGAATTTAAATAATTTCTTTAAAATATATTTATGGAGATTTTTAAACACTCTGTTTAAAGGACAATTAATACTGGCAGGAATTTCTATTCATCTTAAGATGCTGAATGGCTTGTAATCAAAAAAAATATTGGATGATTCTACATATTTATCTAGAAGAAGAAATTGGATCAAGATGGGAGAAAAAGTTTCCCAGAAAAAATTAAATCTTATAGAAAAGGATTTTATTTTCTCAAAAATATTTTTTCTCTTTCACAAAATAAGAATCTTGAGTTTGAAATTCACTCCATTTATAGTAATTTGTAAATGAGTTTTTCTTATAAACGATTTATTATAATATTTGAGTTAACAGTTAATAAATAATAGAATCCTGAACTGATTGGCCTGATTATAATAGGGTGAAATTTTAATATCATTGTGTTTAAAAAAAGCTTCTATGCTTTACTGTGCTATCAAGTGGATCTTGAAGATCTTACATGGCATTATAAGACTGAAATACATAGCTCTTGTACAATGATAATTTAATTTTTTATAGTGAAACAAAGCTAATATGTGACTTAGATATTAAGTAGTTAATACAAAAGCAAATTTTTTGGTTGAAAGAAATAACGAGTCTGATAGTATTTGCCTCAGAGTCTCATTTGCAATAAATACTGTCACATATATATTTTTTTCATTATTCTTAACTATATTAATATTTCTCTAAAATTTTCCTCTAACATCTGTAATTTTTTAGAGCATTTTAAACATTTTCACAAATAACTTCATACATTATTCTAATTTTCATTGACCTGTTAGCAAAGACACAGTTATAAGCAGCAAAACAAAAACAAATAACTCCCCTTTTCAATTCTTTTGTGTTCATATGTTTTGTCTTTTAAAAGAAGATGTCATAACTTATGTATTGAAATGCTTTTTTTTAGAATACCTATTTATCGTTATTTCATTGTTTCATGCTAAGTGAACTAATAAGAATAATCTGGTGTAATTTTATGCTGAAAGCATTCCCTTGTATTGTGAAATAATCAGATAGATACCAGACCACAGCCTTCTGCTAATCCATGTCATGAGGAAATGGACCAGCACACACTTTATAATACTTTGTAATAATTGAACTTTGTGCATAATAAATGTGATCTATTTTTCTTGAATAGTGGATTGAAAAAAAAGATAAAATTCCACACACATATATATGTATAAAATATTATATGAGTATTTTGGGTGATGAGTAGAATAAAGATAATATTTCTTGATTATTACTTTTTTTCCCACTTAATGATGGTTGTGAAATTAGTATTACGATGGACTAGTCCTTTTTGGACAAATTTTTTATTAAAACTTAACAATAAAAATTAATGGTTCAATCATAAGTACAGTTATTGTGGGTGTCAACACGACATTAGTTACCACGTCTGTTATTGATGAAAGTTGTTCAGCTTCTGTCTAGTTTTAACAGAGGACTTTTAGGAGGCACGCACATGCATCAACAGATGGAATGACTATTGCAATGTCATATGAAGCAAGACAATATTTCTTTTTGATAATCTAATGATAGATTTGTGCAAATAATGGTCAAATAGCTATCTTACATTAACTTATATTTCTTGGAATTTTTTTCCATTTCCAGTCACCCATTCAATTACCTCATATAGTTTGTTCATAAGGTGCTTACCTTCTTTAAGCAAGTACAGGCCTCATGATCCCTAGATATCCCAGTGATCTTTTTTTCTTTACCCATGGGGTTTATTATTTTTGGTAAACATGGATGACAAACCTTTGGGATACCCTAGCTATACTTCTCTATTTTTGACCCTCTTTCTAAGCAACCAATTTTTATCTTTTTTTACCATTTTTTTTTTCAAATGTATAGACCACAGTTTCACCTTGTTTGGCATAACATAAGCCATGTCTGAGGGCCATTAAGCTCCATTACGCTATTAAGGACTTTTTATCTATTATATTTCATATAAAATAACAAACATAATTTTTAGTGCAGTTGTTTTATTTTCTATCCTTTTTTTTAAATACTTAATAGGAATTCTTTCTTTGATGTTTACAAACTTGACAATGAACAATTCATCATAGTAATTTTATTCCCCATGCATACTCTTTTTTTTTTTTCCCCCCCCCCCCCCCATTATCAGGCCATTGTGTTGTTTCATAATATTGAATTTCAAGGAAAAACTTTGCTGTTTTAGGTATAGTAATTGATAAAACGGGGAAAAGGGGTGGTGGTGCAAACTAAAAAATGAAGTGCAAACATTCCCAAATCTATACCTTTTTAGTAAATTAAATGCCTAAAATGAATTAACCTTAAAAAATTCTTTATGTGAATGAAATTTTCTTAAATGAGGTGAGGAAATAACAGACTCCAAAAATATATTTGTAAACAAATTGACTTAAAAAAAATTTTTTTTTTTATATATTATTTTCATTTTATTTTTAATTATAAACTGCATGTTGGATATTATCTGAAGACAGGTTGGTAGGCAAATGTCGTAGAGAAGCAGTATATATATATAGAGAGAGAGAGAGAGAGAAACATATAACTTTTTAAACTCTCTAAGATAATTTTTTTTTTATTTCCAGGAGCGCCTATCTAATAGCAATATTCATGATAATTTTATCTCAAGTGATAAGTCTGTCCAGTATGAGAATAGTGCCTTGGATTCTACTGTCATAAATGAGTCACCACTAAGCCTGTCAACAAATATCAGATCTTTTGAAAACTCATTGCATGTGTCTATGACCAAAATTCCGTCGAGTGATATTTGTAGCACTGTTCACAAAGGAGTCATAGTTTGTCCAAATGTTAGTGATTGGAATAATAAGCATAAAAATGCAGTAGATTTTGTAACAAAACCATCAACAACTCCAAAAGAATTTTGCTTTCATACAGCAAACCCTGAATGTCGTTTATGCCAAATTGAGCATCCTCATGGTCCATTTAATGAATCAGGAGTGCCTTATGAAAATTTTTCTATTGAACAGATTTGCAAGATCCCTGAAGATGATCAAGGGTCACTTGCTGAAGATACTGAGTTTGAATCACTTCCTACTGTTATTTGTGGTAAGAAATTAAGTTCTCAAGATACTGACAATGAAAGTAACTTCACTTGTCTCACACAAAGCACAGATCTTGAAAAATATATGGATTGTTCTATTGAATATTCTAGTCCAGATGATTTACCAATGACAGCAAAATCTCAAATGTCCAGCCAGTTGAACATGTCTTCAAGATCTGATGATGCAAGCTCGGAGACTCTTGTGAATACTGAGAGTGAATTGACTCCATGTGCTTCTACTATGCCAGAACTGAGTGATTATATTAATGAAGAACCAAGTGAAGATGTTGCTAAAATAAATATTCAGTTTTCATCCCCATCCCTGGATGTCCATCAAAGAGCCTATTCAGTTGATAGTTACATGAACATAATTAAATCATGTTCTAAAAATTTGCTTATGAGAAAGTCTCGGAGCGAACCTTGTCAGACTGAAATTTCTCAGTTGTCTGACATAAACAGTGATACATCTTTTTTGTCAAATTCTATTATAGGCAATGAAAGCAATTTAGTCAATTTGGAACAAAGGTTAACGACTGTGAATCTACAAAATCATTTGGCAAATTTACCAGTAAGTGATGGAGAGTTATCCCTTGATAATGTTAAGGATTTAGAAGGGAAAAAAGAACTCTTGAAGAAAAAACATATTAGAACAAATTCTTACACACTTGACCAACCATCCTCTGCTCTAATATTGGCTCATGCAGATTGTAATTGTAAAGATGATTCTGAGAGTGTCATGTCTCCACATTCTTGTTCCAGTGAAAAAATGACTCCAATACCATCAAATCCTGCTTTTAAGAAAGAAAAAATAAATATTATTTTACCACCAACACCAGACAGAGATAAATATTACCCAGTTTTGAATCCCTCAATTTCTGCAAACTATTCAGAGACTAGAGTAGAATCTTCAATGTCAAATATTAATGAATCTGAAATTTCTACTGAGAGTGATGCTTGTTCTCCAAGTACTAATTCAATTGCTGCAAATAATGAAGTTAATATAAATTCAACAAAAATATCCCCAGAAAATGGAGATGATTTAACTCTTTCAACTGGCAAAAATATAAAGGAACCTGATGAACAAATACTTGTTAAGTATGGATTTTTATCATAGTATGATTAATGTATCATTTTTGGAATTATATTTTTAGTGCACAAAATAACTGAATATATGTATATCACTTTAAATCATATTATATTTATTGATAATTATTAGTAATTTGTTTTTTAATTTACATAAAAATTTTGAGAAAAATTAATGTTTTATTGAAATTTTTTTAAAAACTGAGATTTTATCACATATTAGTACTAACAGCATATATGTACACTACACACCAACTGTTATTTGCAAAATCAAAAATTAGATACTTATGGTTTCACTGATACTTTTTGTTTTCTAATTTGGCATAATTTTGATAGTTTGTCAATTTGTTACCATTTATCTTTGATGACTTTAAGTACGTGTAGTTAATACATATGTATCAATTTAGATATGTAGTCAACTACCAGAGCTTTTGTATGAATACACACTGAATTAACATGACTATACAATCTGAAATTGCTTACATAATTCAGCAACATAAGTCAAAACACTATGTGTATTTTCACTAATCGTAGGTTGATTTTAGACGTTCGGATATTTTTTTTTGTCATTAAAATTGTACAAAATACATTGTATGGTTATGATTCAATCTTTGTTTTGTGAATTTGGCAAAGCATGAATTGAAATGATGACTATCTTCATCTTTACCTTTCTTTGTTTGTCAATCTGTTAATCACTATAATTGTTCAGTAGTTTGTACATGCATGTCTATTTCTGTATTTATAAGTTTGATAGTTATGATTCATCATAAAATAAGGAAGGCCTGCACGTTAAATTTTATCAGTAATATAAGCTTTCTGTGAATCTTTGTCTTCATGAATATACTTTTTATTCTTATTCAACAATATTGGATATGAACTACTATGAATTTTAACATTTGCATCACAAAACACTTTTCTGCCTCCAATATAATAGCAATACTTGCACTGCATGGGCTTTTGCACCACATAAACAAATTTAAAATTTGTTTAACTATTTGATCAGAATTACCTGTTTTTTGCATTTTTCTACTTACCATTTTTTCTAACTGTATATATCAAATGATTATTTAAACCAGGCCTGTCCAACCCAAAAGACTTTGCAGACCCCTTTGAAAAAAAATCATTTTATTCTGGCAGGCTACATTATATATATATATCTAATAAACTATTACTACTCTCATCTCTTGAGTTGGGGGAAGCGACTAATCCTCCCTGAGCCCTATTAGAAAAATCAAAGACATTCAGCAATAAATTAAGAGAAATTATATATGATTGAATTAAATGTATTTGTATGAAATATAATTTAAAAAACTATCCTGCAATTACAATACAATATTGGTACTAAATATTAGTGATCAAAAGACATCAAGTTGTCAATCTGTCTGGAACCATATGCTTCTGGGTCAAATACTGGTTTATTCAAAATGATTTATTTGATTTCAAAATACCATATTTTCAAAAATAAATGACACAAAATGATAAGTAATATCTGAGTACAAAGGAAAACCAGAAGTTTTATATTGTGAAAAATAAATGGTCCTCATGTGTTCATGTAGATATTTTTTAAAGTTGTTTTAGAAGCTTTCATGGAGCTACCTCATGGTTGAATCAATTGCAGTGGATCAGATGGCTTGATATTACTCAGCTGGCCACTTAATATAAAATTCCCATGTTTAATCACCTGATATGACCAATTTAAGTTAAAACGAACTAATTATCTAAGTCTAAACTTGGTACTACATAATTGATGAATGTAATTTTATAAACAATAATAATAAAGAAAAATAAAAGGAATTTTTTTTTCGTATGAAAGTAAATGATATAAGTATTAAGGTTTTTTTTACATATATAATTTTTATTTATATGTCATTGTGTATTAGATGAACAAAACAGCTGCAACTATCCATCAATATTGGATAAAACTTTAATAGTCTTCCAAAAATTATACTTAATGCAATATTTCAGTTTTATACCCTCTGTCAGTGGTACAATTATTGTTTTAGTGAAATTGTAGTTGAATTAAAATACCATGATTAAAATAGGCGATGATTAAAACAATGTTAATGTATACTTAGCATTTAAATATTAAAGTTATGAATGGTGTTTTTAAGATGCATTAGGTTAATTGTTTCACAATGTAGAGGCTAGCTATGCTAGATTATTTTTTCTATTTGAGGCTCTTTAAAATATAGATTAATACTGCCATAATTTGGCAATGCAGATGTGACCTGGGACTCGGAAGATTTCAATATTTAATTTTATCAAAAATTGCACTATTTAGTAATAATATGTGTCAAATCCAATTAGGCTTTAAAATCAACATTTAGGGCTTAGTATAGAAATTAGGTGTATGAAATATTAGTTTTCAATACCATTTGCACTTCTCACTATCCGAATTTGGCACACAATTCGGGATCAGTTGAATAGTTCTGATTCAGCATTATTTTGATCAAAAAGTAAAATTATTGAACTCCATTTGCCAATGGATAAACATCTTTTGATGGATTTTTTATATTCCATGAGGCATTTCAATGATTTATTGGGTTATTTTTTAGTAATATTAGATTATCTCTTATCAGAACTACATCAATAATAAAACTTTGATAAAATCAGTGTACAAATAAATAGAGTGAGATTATTTTAAAATCTTAATTTGTTTTAATTAAGTCAATTAAATATAATAATTGGTTTATTTTGTATCAGTCATGTTATTCATTTTGATCGTATTAAAAGCTTTAAACTTGTGTTCTAAGTCATGTATATATTTCTCTATATTGAGAGAGTCATGTGTCCATGTCAATTCTCTTATTTTTGAATCTAATATGTTTAGCCATAGATCATTTTAAAATTTATGACATTTTTGAATTAATTGGCAATATGTGATTATCACTATTAAGAAATTTCTATTACAAAACTCATACTTTCTTAAAAGAGTTAAATTAAATATTTTTATTGATACTTAGATCCTCCAAAGACCAGACTAGTTTAAAAGGTGAAGAACTGCAAGTATTTTTGAATGAAATAATTCATGATATCCAGGAGTGTCAACAGTCACGTGTGCAGAAACTTCTTGAAGAGCAGAACAGACAATGGTTGCAACTTCAAGAAGAATTCGTGGAACAAGAGCGTTTACTTTGTGCCAAGCTTAATTTAGTTGGGATTTCACCTACAAATGGTTTGCTTTTGTTTCTATCAATAATTCACATGTGGTTTTTAAATATTTATTCCAAAGATTTTTTAATTATTAATTAAATTCGTAAAGTATTTGGGAAATTCATTTTAAATTAGAATGTGAAATGCGAATGATAAATATTATAACATCAATTGAAATGTAAGAATCCATTTGGTTCCAGTAATTAAACCTTTTTACTTTTTAAATTCTAACATTAACATTGTGTGTGTGTTTCTTGTTATTTAAAATTAAAATCATATAGAATTCTTTTTAGAAATTTAAGGGAAAAAAATTATTTTTTGATGGGAAAACTCTTGTTGATTCAAAAAGTAATAATTACAGTGATACTTTTCAGAATCTGAGTTTATTCAGTTGCAGAATTTTGTTCAATTACAAAGATAATTTTTCCCTTTTAAAGAGCAGGCATGGAATTAATTCCCTTTATAAGTCTTGCTAACTTAAAATTTCAAGTTGGTTTTAGCAGTATACTAAATTTTAATAAAATGGAATGGTTTTTGGAAATTTTACAAAAGTAGTTTACTAAAACTGTATTAAAAATTACATTAGCTCTCACTCTTCCCCCTTTTGTTGTATCTTTTGTGATGCTAGTTATACTTCAATCAGGTCAGAATAGAGAAAATTAACTCTTACTTTTTTTGTACTGGCAAAAGTAAATTTGCTTTTACAAATTTTAACTTTTATGATGAAATTGTTTTTGAAATTTAATTATGTGTTTTTTATGTATTTACATGAGCACATGCAATACATTTGAGTTTGATTTCTAATTTTGAATTTCATGTTACATTTATTGTTTTTTTCCTCCTTCTATAGATAATGTTTCTGGAAACAAGTCCCAATTCTTAAGTGGTGATAAAAACTGTAGTACTGTTGAACAAACATCATCTAATATACTGATATGCCCCAAAACAAGCAATTTTTCCAAATTAAATATTCAAAATGTGTGTGATGAGAACCTTGCCGAAACTCATAAACCTTTAAAAATTAATTTTTCAAGAATTCCAAATATTGATGTTCAATCCCATCCACCAAAAGAAGAATCTCTTTCAATTAGTAATTCAATAGATGTTTCTCCTCATGTTTCCTTTGGAAAAAATATTAGCAACTCTTTAGATTCAGCTTTACATTTTGAGAAAATACAACCTTGTGCTTCAACATCATCAAACTTTTCCAGTAATACTAAGGTGAATGTTAGTATCTCTGAAGATTCTTTGGAAAAATCTAAATACATTCATTCTAACATATCTTCAGAATCAAGTGATCATTCTGTGAAATTTCTAAAATCTCAGTCTTTTGATAATTCTATTGACAGAACTGGTAGCATGTTATCTGAAACTTCCAATCCATCTGTGCCAACTGGTGATAATTTTGTACTAATGAATCTGAAGCCTTCGAATAGTTCAGTTTCCTTTAACTATCAAGCAATTACTAGTGTCAATAGTTCATTTGCTAATAATAGGTCTGAAGAGCAGCAAATATCTACTCAGAAAATATGTAGCAGAATATTACCTCAACCACCCAGTGGTGCTAGCTTTCTTTCAAAAAACAGTCTTCATAATAATTCCAGTTATCTCTTTGACCAAACAAGATCTTCTGCTTTAAAACAATCTGATTCCTATGCATCAACTAATGTCATTTATTCTAATTCAGAAATGCAATATTCATCCGACAAATCTGTAGATCGAACAAATTTTTATCCTCATGCTCCTCAAAATACAGGTAAAAGTTCTTCAACATATCAACCATCTTTACATTGTGATATTATGGCACTCAATGAAAAGGGAGAATACTCGCAAAGTATTCTTTCTTGTCAGCATCTTAATGACTTACAACATTTAAATAATTTGCAAACTTTTACTGATGTAAACAGTTGTACATCTGTGGCATTGCCTATTGCATCTGATCTATCCAAGAGTGGACTCAATGAAGGAAGCTTAACTTCTATTCCTTTTGGTGCATTTAAAGAAAAGAAAGATATCTTTTCAGATGTTTTTTCTGATGATATGAATCTCAATACAAATGAAGAAATAGAGTCAGAGAAAAGCATATTTGTAAGAGAACATTGGTTTCCTTTGCAAGATAAAATTGTTATGGATGATAATTTATCAGTAAAGAACAGATCTCCAAGCAAAAGCCCTGAAAAGAACAAAATTTCAGATCAAAATCATTTGCATGCTTTAAATTCTAATGGCATGGTTAATTCTTCTGTTTTTGATGCGCGAACTCATTCTACTTTACCTCGAAAAATGTTTCATAAACCTATGTTAAGTGCTTCATCTAAAAGTCGGAGTGATTCTTCAATTGGCCAAAATGTGTGTAAAATGTATAATGATGCAGCTTCTATCATGCAAGCAAAAGCCCAGAAACAAATATCATCTATTTCATTGACTAATTTGAAGCGAAGACAAAGCAGGGAATTTGTAAGTATAGAATTTTGTACATTAATTTCAGTTTTCTGTTACATTAATTAAAAAAAATAGTTTTAAAACAATAATTCTCCCTTCATATAGAAATGATTGTCTGATTTATGAATTTATACCTTTTTATAGAGACAGAAGTTGTAGGAGTGGTTTCGATTATGCTACCTTCTACTCCTATAAAACAGAATTTTGATTATATATATATATATATATAAAATGTCAATTTATTCTCATTAATTATTGACTGAGCTATGGAGAAGAAATGTATTTTAAGGTTTAAAGGAAGAAATGCAATTTACAGGAACATTTGGGAAACTTTTAAAAATAGGAAACTTAAGCATGGTATTGTAGCAGTCCTCAGTAAAGAACACAATGTGTGAGCCAAAACTGTTTCTAAGATATGGGGATGAACCAAATACTGTATAACAGAGAATCTGCTAATGTTGAGGCAAAAATAAAGAGGCATAGTGGCTTTTGACTCAAAGGATGTGAAGAGATTTTGAAAAAAAAATCAGGAAGGTCCTGCTTCAGAAACATGCTTCCTTAAGAAGCTTTGCTGTTGTTTTGGGAGAGCAACTGCCAATGATTGCAGGGGAAAAAAAAGAATGTACATTGAAATAAAACCATAAAACCTGTATTGCAAGATAAGAATAAATTTGCTCTTTCTTATCTTCAGTATAATTCATGTCAATTACAGTTAATATATGACATTGTTCATGTTAATAAGAAGTGGTTTTGTATGACAAAAATTAAAACAAACATCTTTTGAATGAGAATGTTTCATACGGAAATTGTAAAAACAAATGTTTAATTACAGTAGTAATGTTCCTTTCTGCTATGGCTGGACATTGTTGAGATTCACATAATATAGCTGTTTTTGATAGCAAGATTGGGATTTATTCTTTTGTTATTCAAGATGCAGCTTTCTTATAGATCTTTTGTTATTCCATGATCTGTACTAAAGGAATATTAATAACAAAGCTAGTAGAAGTCATGCAATGCGAATATGTGCATATTTTAAATGAAAAGGTAATCATGTCCATTAAAAGGGAAGGGTCTGCACCTTCTTATATAGACCAACTTATTCAAGCTGTTTATACTATTTACAATGCTTTAAATTAAGCTAAATTATATTTTTTTACTTAGCAGAAAATCATGGAATGCACTGCAGGTTGATAGGGGAAATAGTTATGAGCTGCCATTCTTAAAATGGGTGGAGCTTTGGTCTTAAACATACTCTCCTGAAATTCATTCCTTGTTTCAGATAATCTATTAATGCAGCCCATGAAGCAATAAATTATTTAAAAAATTAAATGACATAATGTATTTAAAATAGAAGTTTACATATTATAATCATACAATTGTATTATACTTAATAAATTATACTTATGCCTTAAAATTAGTTGCTGAACAGGAAAAACATTTTTTTTTTTTTAAATGGAACAATAAATTCAATACAAATAATTTATGCAAATTGGACAATCGTTTTGATGTGGAGGGAGTAATATATATATATGAAAGAAGTTTTGTGAAATTAAAATGTTAACTGTGTTGCAAAAAACAATTAGTTAATCTAGGAATTCTCAAAATACCCCTTTAAAATGTAGTACATACCTCCAAGATTGCATCAATAGCTTCAAAAGTGTTAGGCAATTGTGAAAATAAATCTGGAAAATATGTTTTCATATAAAATCTTTTATTTTAAAGCCAGAAGGTAGAACATCGATTGTACAATTCTGGAAAAAAAGAAATATAGAAGATGAAGTTACAATAGAAATAGATTAGAACTAGGTTGTGTAATAATATTTTAGTAGAAGTACTTATTGGAATAGTATTTTAAAGTCAATAAATTTAGAACTTTAATGTTCATATTTACTTATGCAATTCAAGATATTTTTATAGTCAGCATTTTTAAAAAAATATCATTAAAATTTTTTAAATAAAAATTGTAGGTCAGCATTCTGATTGTAAACCAAGGCAGAATTTAATTATTTATTTTAGATTTTAGGCGGTAAAATTTCAGATTTGTAAGATAAGTTTTTTTTTATTATTATTATTATTCATGATCCTAATAACAGAATTTCTCTGAGTTATTACATATATTTTTTTTGTACATAGTCTCTATAGCAAGTTTTACTAATGGAATTATTATGTAAGTTACTTTTAGTTTGTAAAGTGAATATCTGTTCTTTTAAAAATATTTTTATATATGCTATGTCAAAGAATTATGTGCTTATGAGTGTGGTTTTCTTTGATGTAATTTTCAGATTAAAGATCCAAATCTCTTAAAGAAGTTTGAAAAGCTTCCTGCACTTGTGAAAGGTTATTTAACAAGACGTTTATTCAAAACTGAACGTGTTCAAGGATTAATGAAAACTTTAGAAGTGAGAATTTATTTGCATAATATTACCAAGTTATTTTTGCATCATGTACTTCAAATGATATTTATTTTATAAATTATTTTTATCCTAAATTATATTTGATTTCATTTGAAGGATACAGTTGTTCTCATTGGGAAGTTAAGTGAAGAATTAACTGCAAAAGGAGACTCTGTTTCTGAACGTGATGTAGATTTTCACAGACAATTATTAGTGCAGGTAAGGAATTTAATTTTTTTACATGTCTTATTTCAGTATTTCTTTATTTGCTCTCTATTGATTATTCCACATATTTGCTTGCTAACATTATGGGTTGCTTATATTTCAGCAATATGAATACATCTAGTCACTCAGATGTTAAAATATAATAACATTGAAATTAAATGTACATTAAGTTAATATGCATGTAAAAATATTTTTAATTTACATTTCGAATATTCAAATATACTGGTTGATGGAAAGGAGAATCAAAGCTTAGATAATGATTTGTGAAATTTGAATTCCCATCCTGATGTTTAATTACTTTTTGAATTATAAAATTTTATAGTGATATGTTAAACTTTTTACAAAGGTATATTAAATTAACTATATAATTATTATTGAAAATTGGAATGTTATCGTTATTTTGAAGTTTTATTGAAGTTATTTTTATATAGCAGTAACTGTGTTTCTTGTATGATAGGCAACTTTTTAACTGGTCACTCTCACATACAAAAGAAACTTGAATTTTGATTCGATAATGAAAAGGCTTTGCTGAATGTAAATTTAAAGTGAGTTAATAGTATACAGATATATAAGACATATTGCCAAAGTCTAGCAAATATATGTTAAAAGGGGAAAATATATTGTATATTTCCTTTTTTAAAAAATTTCCATTTCATCAACTGAATGCCGATTAAATCTGTGATAGGTTGAATTAAGGCTGGTCAAGAAGTTATATATATATTTTTTTCAAAATGATTAGTTTTAGCTTAGAAAAATTTTATTAATAAATTTGTTTAATAAATTTTTATTTATTTTAGTTAATGACTACATTGCATGATATTTATGATATTTTCTGCACAATAAGTATCAAAGAAAGAATGAAAATTATTTCTGAATCTCGTAATTTAGAGAGGAAGAAAAAAGCAGCTGAAATGTTAAAAGATTATCCTGTTCCTGTGGTATGTTTTTTTTTTTTTTTTTTTTTGATGAATACATTATTATTTCATTTCACAGATATTTCTAAATTATAAATTTACCATTTATAACTTAGCTGCCATTTTGGAAATGCGAAGAGGAATAAAAGTTTATATTATAGTAAAGGAATTAAATGTTGTGGGGAATATTTTGATGAAGTTTCGTTATGTATAGTTACAATATTTTGTATTAAAATAACATTCTGTGCTATAATATATGAAATAGAAATATAACTTATGAATAATTAAATACATAATAATATATATTTATGAGAGTTGTATAAAAAATTATAAATTGAAAGGAAATTAAACTAATTTTATTAAAGCTTGTATACTATGGGTGACATATTTCATATTTTCTAAATGTAAGAATTCCTTTTAACTTTCATCAACAATTTGTAAATGGAGAGAGAAATGTATGTAGAGGTGATATTCGGGAAATCTTAAAGTAATGCTTTCAAATATATTTTTGAAAAAAAAAATAACATTCATATAAGAGTAAAAACTGACCTATTTGTCTCCTCACTTTAGTCTCTGACATTGATCTTTTGATTATTTAATTACCATACATTTGCAGCATTATAATTAGCAAAGCTAAAACAATTCACTCAAGTTTCTTCTGATCATGTCATAAAGTACAAATTTCATTTTGATCTTGGCCTTGAGAATAATTTTATACTGTTCACAAATCATTCTTTTGAATAAGGTTTAATTTTGTTAAAACAAATTTATTCTATTTCTATATCTGTAAACATAATATAAAAAATTCATGCTTATTTAACATTGTATAATTTTAAGGTAATTTTTATTATAGTAGTCCATCGAAAATTTTCTATTTACAGAATTTTGGGTTTAATTTCAGTTTCACTCAATGAAACGCTATACTTGAATGAAGTAGAATCCGATATTTATTTATATAATTGTTTGAATTATTCCTATAGGTTTATAACTTAAATTAAACCCGTATACATAATTTAGCAAATTTATAATAATAAAGTGAATTAAATTATGAATTTGAGTGGTAAACTTATTTTTTATATATATTTAATATTTTTATGTTTATGCAAAGTATTTACTAATCTTAGTTGCATATATTTTTCTGCTATTAGCCATCCAGGGGGTTATTGTTTTAGTTGGATCACTTTTGGTGATACCAGATCACTTTTCAATTTTAATTACATTTAGCATAAATAAATTCAATTTAATAATGTATCATTGCTTTAATTTTAATTACATGTAGCTGATATAATATTAAATTTAATAATTTATTGTTTCCTTTAATTTTAATATCGAAAAAGTTTACTATTGTCCATTTCTCGATATTTCATCGTTTACTTTAATTCTTATATTTAACTGAGTAATTAAACAATAATTATAAAGAAAATGCACCTTGGTTGGGTAAATCTGTTCTTTGCAAAACTTTGCATAGAACTTTTTCATTTTATTTATTTTATAATATTTATGCAATACTTAGCAAAGTTAATTTGTCTGACTAGAAGTTTTGCAATTTTTGTTCGTATTATGTACTCATATATGATTAGTTTGATTTGTAATTCATTTTATTTCAAGAATTATATTTTTATATGTATGTTTTTAAATATTTTTAGGGAAAAAAAGTGCTAGATTTTTAATTTGAGATTAAAAATTTTAATTTATCATTGTGGGCCATAATTTTATTTAAAGATGAACTTATTGCAATAATCCTTACACCGTTTAAGGGATAAATAACTGAACAAAAAAGAATTTTGTACCTTTAATATTATTAGGTGTGAAATATACTTATTGTGTGTAATCTTTAAAAAAAAAAAAAAAAAAAAAAAAAAAATTAAAAATTTAAAATTTTTAAAAAAAAAAAATTGGGGGGGGGGGGGAAATTTTTAAATAAAAAGTTGCTTTCTCGTCTGTTCTCCAAAAAGATCTAGATTATCTGCTGCTACACTTAAAGCTTTAGAACGAAAAAGAAGGTTTATATTATTATTTTTATGATTTTGAAGTGTGTTTTGAAATTTAAGATTTGTTTCCACTTAGAAATTCTTCTTTCACTTGCTTTGTAGTTATGAATGACATTCAATGGAATATCAGATATGAACATCTAATAAGTGAATTTAAAATAGAAGAATAAAATAATTTTTTATTAAGGTGATACATCTAGATAATTTCTCAATTTGTTCCTATATGTATAGCTTCTAGGTTACCATAATTTTATGTTTCCTTTTGTCAGATTCACTAGAAATGGCATCAGAAATTGGTTTGTAAAAAAACTTTAAACTATTTTTTTAGTTTTTTTTTTTTTTTTTTTTTTATCAAGCCATACACTTTGCTTTTCAATTAATTTTCCTACTTTGTTCATTTCTTTTCCTTTAATCTCCCATCCTTTAGTGTCAAACAAAATGACTTACTCATGAAATAATTTATGTCAGCTATTTATTGATCTTTTGTGAAATTCTTATTTAGAATGAATTTCATTTTATTTTTAACTATGTTCTGTTTAATGGTTAAAATGGAATATCATTTTATATTAATTTATTTTCAGAACAACCATTGAAAATCGAACTTATACCATTGAAGATTTTAAAGGCTGTAGGCCAAGGTATTTTATATTTTTTTGCTTAATCATTCTTTGAACTTTAATGTAGTAATATGGAAATAAATGTAGCACAATTATTTCTTGAAATACAAGAGGTTATTTTATGCATTAAATGTTTGTATTTCTTATTGACTTTTACTATTCTATTATATTTGTAACTTAGTTAATGATAAGGAGGATTTATATTCGACTTAAATTCCTAAATTTCATTAAAATTCAGGAATTTAAGTTGGGGGTAAGTTCATTACAATTCCTAATTTCATTTGTATTTTTGTGAACTTACTTGCTTAGACAATTAATATTCTATTTTGATATAGTATTGGAAAAATACTCCACTTCTTATTGTATTTCAAGCATTTAAAAATATCTTTTTTTAAGAATTAGCAGAGTTTTTGTTTAAGACCGGTTCATAGTCTCAGAACAATATAAAGTTTTAATGGTGATAAAAAATTTCAAAATTTATTTCTCATTTCAAAACTAATACTTAAAATTATAGTTACAATTGAATTCTACCCTTGTTATTCTGGATAATTTTATTTTATGTATTAATATACTAGCAGAATGCATTATTTTTTAAATTTCTTCGATTCAATTTGATTTTTGTGATAAGTAACTTGTAAGAATTACTCTTAAACATATACGTCCAACTTAGGATAAAACTGACTAGAAATAAATGTCTTTAAAAAACAAATTCTGATAAATTCTCTTTACTTAGAATCCATTCTTCTACCTCATCCAAGTCTCATTCCTCACCTTCTCGTATTTATAAATCTTCGATAGGATTGGCCCTAAAACGAAAAACTACTAGTAAGAAAATTTTTTCTTATATTTTATTAAAATGTATAGAGGCACAATAAATAATGGTTTAATAAGGATTAACTTGTTTTGGAAAAATCACACAGAACAAAGTTATTTAATATTTGATAAATAGTTAAGTCAAATATAAATCTTTTATGAATCAAAAGCTTTAGAAAAAAATACACATTTTCTTCTTCTGTGTGTTGTTCTGTTTTTAAAAATATCTGATGACTTATTTATTAAGTAGATTGGTAATAATTATTTCAATAAAAAAAGCAAAATTTAAATATTGCCGGTAGTAGACTAAAATTTAGCAAAATTGACGTTTTTGTTATGCAAGACATAAAACTGATGTTGTTAATTTTTATTCAACCCTAAAGGTTTGTTTTTCATATTTTTTAAAAAAATTCTGTTATGTTTCATTGCAAGTTAAAATACTTCCATAATTCTTACTAAACATATATCTAATCTATTCTATCCATTTGTAATATTAAATGTTTTTCTCAATGAATAATGTACTATTCTATTTCAAAATTTAATTTTTTTATTTCCAACTTTTGATTATTTTTACAAGATTTTTTAAATTTTATATTGAAAAAGGTATTGATTATTCCATAAAAAAAATTCAGAACAAGTAGCAATAACTTTCCTTTAAATGTGGTAAGCATTTATAACATTAAAATACATAAAAATACTTTTTGCTTGTAATATATGATTTCTAGACTCGGTAATGCAGTTTTTGTAATGTAATATTTTAAACTGTAATATTGTATTATAAAATCATTTTTCAGCTTGATAAATTGCATTGAAAATGTTTTGCTTTTAAGTTTGCTTAGGTTCTATAAATTATTCATTTTTCCCCCCTTATCAACGTTTTTCTTCATACAGATGCTCGCAAGACACCACATTGGAAATGAAAAGATAGAGTGCCTTCATATGGAGAGTATTTTTCACAATAAAAAATGAGTTTAAAGTTTAACTATTTTGTTATGAAATGTGTATAATATTAACAAATTTAGATTTGATGTTAATTTTTTTATTATTGTGTACAGTATAATGTGATTGTGTTGAACTTAATAAAAATATATTTATATAGCCTTATAAATTAGTTTCTATCTATTGATTCTTAATACATACTAATATGAAGAATAAATTTCTGAACCATTTATTCTCAAACATTTATTTTCTAATATTTCTAAAAAGAATATTATTCATGAAATATAGAAGTAGCATATAATTTTTATCATCAAAATGGTTATTAGATGATAATGTAATAGTGAAGTTATTGCTATCAAATATATTTTGAGGAATTTAAAAAAAATTATATTACATTTAAAGGGCAAATTCTTATTACAATTAGAGGAAGATATTGATTTTTTTTTAATGTTACAAATTCTAGATGAATGTTCTTGTCTTAGTAATAACCATTACATGTGACATTTTACATAATACTATAATTTTATAGTGGTTTTTATCATCTTAATCATTAGGATTTCAATATTATATTCCATGAAAATTATTTTTGATGATGTGCATGCAACATAGATATTTTAATTAATTTTGAATGCAACTTTTATGAATGGAATTATCACATTGTTTTCTCTCTTTAATGTTTATTCTAGTGTATTAGAAGAAGAAACTTCTAAATTTTTATCTATGATTATTAATTCTAGCTTTGGGCTCTAGTATGACAAATTACAAAACTTTTATACCAAAATTAAATCACTTTAAATTAAGTACCAAATTTAATAAATTGCATTCTAACACAAGATTTTAGTAGTTAACTGCTATTTATTCATATGAGAAATTGAAACTCAAAGAATTCTATTTATTCATCTGTTTTAAAATTATTTGTTCAAATAAAAATAATATTTTAAATATTCTAAAGCTTAAAAGTATTTTTTTTTTAAAAAAAAGAAAATTGCACTATTGTTATTTCAAAAACAATTTTTTTTATATTGAACATGTATAGTATATTTAATTTATACAAGTATTATACAAAATCATTTTGGAATATTTAAAAAAAAATTGTGATTATTTTAAAATAAAGAGTCTACATATTCTTAAGTATGCAAGAATATATCGAGGTGTTTATACTGATTGCAAGAATAAATCCAATTACTTTAATTGCAAATATTAAATTAATTATTAATAAGAGTTTTTATTTCTTTTATAACTGTATATGAAATAATATGGGGGGGATGGGAGGGCTCAGTGGTTAATTCCATCATGCAGTTTAAAAGTTAATGTATGTATATATTGTCATTACTAAAAACACAAGCTATTCATAAAATTTTCTTTAGAAAAGTCATATGCTTTAAAAATTTTATAATCAAGTATTTATTGAAAATCTCGGGATCAAATAGTGTATGTAAGAGATGCAGCAAAGATAGTAGTATTTTGGATTGTTTATTAACGTTGCACTTGTCAAAAACAACAACCTTTGTGTTGTTGTTTTTGACATTTCTCCTAATTTTGACCCGCAGTCAAGTGATGAGGATTATACTTGAACTATCACTCCATTCTCTTAACTTCTGTACCATCCCAATGTGAGGACTTTTAACCACAACAGATTTAATGTGTGTTACCCCTCTACACACAATACATGCGCGTCTTTGAGTTGAACCACCCGCCGTGTAGCCGGGGCTGATGCACGTTGAATCTGTCGGAGCCCAAAGTCCTCCCGTTGGCGTGGTGTGGAAGTTAGGAGAGAGGGTGCCGGCTCAGGTGTCGTCCTCGTCACTTGACCGAGGTTCAAAATTACGAGGTCCGTCGCCAATAGCCCTCGTGTTGCTTCTGGAGCGACGTTAATAAAAAACTAAACTAAACTATTTGAGTTGAACCAATGCTAGATCATGCACAGAAGATTGTAATTAGCAGAGAATTATATATATTAATTAAAATAGCCCCATGTATTTTCTGAAATTTTTGCCAAAGTAAATGCAGCATAATCTAAAGAAAGATATGTAACTAAAAATTTATATCTTCATATATTTTTTTTTTTATCTAAACCTCACATTGGAAAAATTGAAATATCTCAAAAAATATAAGCTGAAAATTATATCCAGGTCAAAGTGTATTAAAATGTGTAATATAAGAACATTATAGGAAATTATCTCTTGATATAGAGGATCCATTTGCAAAGCAGAAGTCGGTTTAGTATTAATCAGTAGCTTAGAAATACTGAGTCTTATAATTTTCCTCTTCACATATTCAGGACTTCAGTTACACGGTTAGCAGAAAAATGGTATTGGAATATAAGTAAGGAATGGCTGTATGGAATATAAGCCAGGCGCACATTAAATTGAATTTCTCGGCTAATTCTCTCGGGATATGGCATAATTAGAAGGGTAAGATATGAGTTTGGGTGTTACCTCATCATTTGCGTTGGTACAAAAATATGTGAGGTCCATCTTCATTAATTCTAAGCGTTGTTCTCGTACGATTTGTATTGAAATTCAAAACGGCCGTTCTTAAAATTGCTTTGCTATTGAGCGAAGGTATTAGCTCAAATCAGTTTTAGTACTCGCAATGATGTTACAACGTTTTTCTGAATTTCACTTGGTGTGTGTGTGTGTGTGTCATCAAATTTTCGATCGTTAATTTAACCAACTTCCCATCAAGCTAGAGCTTTGAAATTTTGGGAATCGTTCGTACTCGCCTAACAATGCAATATTTAGACGTTTGCGATAAGTTTTAATTAATATTTTCTTTAATAATGCAGTTTAGCCCAATCACTTGGCGCGATTTCAAAAATTTGCTCCAAACTTGGCTGGTTTTTATTTATTATTATTATTATTTTATTTTTTGTTTAACTTAAGTCCGTAAAACGGAACAGGGTAGCCACATTTAGCAAAATATCGCTAAGTAATTCTTGTCGCCAAGGGTGGTTGGGTAAAAATGCATTCCATTCATTTAATTTACCGGATGAATTAATTAATTTTAGTTAGTTTTAACGTTTTTATGTATTTCACTTGGTGTGTATCTGTCTGTGTGTGTATCACTGTGTCATCAAGTTTTCTATCGTTAATTTAACCAACTTCCCAGCAAGCTAGAGCTCTGAAATTTTGGGAACTGTTCTTACTTGCCTAACAATGCAATATTTAGATATTTGCATCCAGTTTTAACTAATATTTCAATAATTTTTTTAATAAATTTTGCCGCCATATAAAAACGTTGTTTTTAAAAACGTTGGTTTTTAATTCGAATTATTTTATGTGTGGTTACTCATTTCATTTTTGTTGATGTTAATTTCTCTCAAGCATTTGTGACCGCAGCAACCTAGTGGTCTTTGTCGCGAATTCGCGGCCAGCGTTGTTTCCTCCGAGTCGTGAGTTCCAGACCTGATGCGACTAAACTTTGTGTAGGTACCAAGTCCTCATGATGGCGTAATGTGGAAGTTTGGAGGGAGGGGGGTGCCAGCTCAGGAGTCGTCCTCATCATTTGACCTCGGTTCAAAATTCGAGGTCTGTCGCTTTCGTCCTTGTGTTGCTTCTCAGTACGACGTTAAAAATAATCACCATCTCTCAAGAAATAAATTTGCGAAGCGAGCTTCAACCACTTTTTTTTTTTTTCTAATGTGGTGATATGATGTTCCTTTTTGCAATTTCGAAATATAATGTAGACTTCGTTTCTCAAGATTCGACAATGCTTTTGTTATAAGATATATAAAAAATTATTGTTTCAAATATTTCGCTTGGATAGAACATTCCCTCAGAAGATGAAATACTTTGATATCTATTGAATGAAAAACATCTTTTGAAAGGGATAATAGTCTTTGTTGCTCTATATTCCAAAAAAAGTAAAACAACTGATTTCGCTTGGAGTCGAGATTAGATTGTTGAAAAGGGGATAATAATACATCAATTTAAAATTTGGAATCTAAAAATCATCTCCTCTAAAAGAAATCTCTCACGCGCGCGCGCGCGTGTGTTGTTAAGTGTAGAGCACATTTCGGGAAATGCATCTTTTTTACGAAGAAAGCTACGATACCTGGTTTCGTGAAATGATGTGCAAGATAATAAATGTATTAGATTTTTCTTTATCTGGAAAATTTGGGAATTTTCAGAAATGTTTAAATTTTTAGATTTGTTTATCTTTTGATTTTTATGTTCACAATTGAATTATTAATCCAGATACATATATATTCACTTGATTAGCTTTATTCATTTTAATTAGTTTTAAGTATTAAGTTATATAAATGTTTCTTTTGTACTTCATATATATGTATATATATACATACATGCATACAGGGTGGTCATAAAAATCTTTGCCAACATCTACACTTCTAGAGTCATTTAACCGATCGAGATGAGATTTCAAATATAGTTATTTGGAGGTATGCGCTCAAGATTCTGTGAATGGCAACACGTTGTCGCTCACGGTTATGGTTATAGTAACAGAAACTCGAAAGTTTCGAATGGCAATGCCTACTTTTTCCCGTCGCAAATTGCTCAGCGGCTGCGAAAAGCTGAAATAGCGTTAAATCGAAATTTATATTCCCAAAAACGGACGTGTTCTGCACATACAAAAAATATTTCTGAAAAACTACCAGCACAAAACACCGGCAGTGATAGCTCAGTCCGCAGAGTGTTGGATTCGAGACCGGAAAGGTCGGGTTTATGACTTACACGGCGAAAAAGAGCTATGGGCAACTAATGTATGTAAAATCCGTCGTGCGTGCAACATGCCGTAAGTTCCCGTGCAAATTATACCTCTCGAGATACCAAAACGGCAGTGGAGGATCAAAATTGGGATGGCATGTGTCTGAACTACCCTTAGAGGTGAATCCCAGACAGTAGGCAAAAGCCCTTTACGTAGCTCTAATCCAACGCTGAAAATTTTCGTATGACAGAGGTAATATACCAATCGCAGAATGTCATTCACCAGATATTCTGCGTAGGAAAACGATAAAATGCGAAGAGGGTATGCTAATTTTTCAGTTGTGAGCTCACACATGCCGACGAAACGATTCTCCCCGGGACATTTTGTGGTGAATTGGTAAAAATGTATTATCAAAATGGGATGAATACTGCGGAAGCCTTGCGTGTTTATCTCCGAAATCATCTCCAAAGACGTGGCCTATGTACTTCGGAAGTTCTGCGTGATTTAGTACAGAAATTCGAAGATACGTGCTGCACCTGTGATAAACCGCGATCCTGACGGTCAACTGTTTCTGAAGATGATGTTACGGAAGTGCGTCATTCAATGACTTTAGGACACATACAATCTGCTAGAGGCACAGCTCGTGCGTTGGATATACCGAAAACAACACTCCTAAAGCTACTGCGTTCTGTGCTTTGCATGTTTCCATACCGGTACCAGCATGTCCAGATGTTGCAGCTGAAGGACCAATAACTACATATCGACTTTGGTAATGAATTTCTAATACGATATGATGCTGATAACGACTGGTCACTTCGCATACTATGGGCGAACAAGACAAATTTCAACTGAAATGGCAACGTGAACACAAAAATTGTGTGCCCAAGGTAAACACGAATCCTCACGCTGTGGTACCATGCCTTTATTTGACGCCAAAATTACTGTGTGGCATAGCATTACAGGCACAGTTGTTCTCGGCCCGTACTTCTTTGAGGAAGCGACACCAACGTTTTTTATAACATGCTCTATAACAGCCTCTCGCTATACAGCCATACTGCAAAATTATGTAAAACTAAAATTGCTTCATAGGAATGCACTAAATGACATCGTTTGCATGCAAAATAGTGCACCTCCGCATATAGCAAAGTCTATTTGCAGGGTCCTAGAACAGCCTTTTGGTGATCACATCATCTCACGCCATTTTCGTTTCCATGGTCTCCACGATATGACTCCAATGGATTTTTGGTTTTGGGGATATATCAAATCCAGAGTTTACATGTGCAATCCACAAACTTTTTCTGATTTAAAAGATTCTATAAAGTGTGAGATTGCAAACATCCCTCATACCATGTTGCGTTCAGTATTATTGTCCACCGTCTCACACATACAATGCGTAATTGTCTGTGATGGCACTCATGTGGAAAATGTTTGATCTAAAACAATGTATTTGGTGTCTTGTCTCTGTCATGCAGTATTCTTCCGTTCGCCCTGAAGGACTGTTTTTTGTATGTGCAAAACACATCCAACGCTATTTAACACATCCTACACATTTAAACGTTATTAATAGTGTTCCAACGCTATTTAAGGTTTCACATTCGCTGAACATTTTGAGACGGGAAAAAGTAGGCATTTCCATTCAAAACTTTCGAGTTTCTGTTATACTATAACCGTAGCCATGAGCGCCACTGTGTTGCAATTCACAGAATCTCGAGTGCATACCTCCCAATAACTATATTTGAAATCTCATCTCGATCGGTTAAACGGAACGGTCTCTCGAAGTGTGATAAAATGGCGGTTGGATCACTTGTATATATAGACACACACACACACACACACACACACACACACACACACACACACACACACACACACACACACACACACACACACACACACACACACACACACACACACACACACACACACACACACTATTCCTCTCACACACACACACACACACACACACACACACACACACACACACACACACACACTATCTCTCTCACACACACACACACACTGGTGTTCAAAATTAGAGAATTTGCATATTTTGTGGAATTTCATGAAAAAAATTGAACGAAATGTAAGAATATTACTTCGAAACAAAGGTGCAAATTTTGTACGTCGAATACTTAAACATATACTTGTGTGTGGGCGGAACTAGTCAAAAAACAGGATTTATAAGCGCTCGTACCAAAATCCGCATTTCGTTAGCTAGCACATTTAACCGAATTTCTTTGTGTTTTTTTGCAGCAATCGCATTAATTAAAATTCAAACGGTAAAAATGAGTAACTATCAACATTTAGATGATGGAATGAGGTGGCGATTTATGGGTAGACTAGAAACAGGCCAGTCTCAAATCCAAATTTGCTGAGAATTCGATTAAACGCACGGCGTCATGTTCAACTTATGGAAACAGTTTCAGAATACCGGATCTATCCGGAGAAAGCCTGGGCTATGTCACCCAAGAGTTATGATGGCCAGTGAAGATCGCCATTTGTCCATTTACCGATGCGTAACAGGAATGTTACTGTTTCTCAAGTCTCTCATGAGTCGTATGAGGCCACAGAAACCCGAATTTTAACGGCGACTGTTTCCCGAAGACTTCATGAGAGAGGGCTGTTTGCAAGAAGACCTATTATTTGAGTACCGCTCAGTTCTGTGTACATGATAGTCCACTTGAAATGATACAGAGATCATAGAAATTGAAGCATAGATCAATGGGCGACCGTACTCTTCACTTATTAGTCCCGGTTCAGCCTAACCAGTGATTATCGCTTTACTTTCATATGGAGAGAACCAGAGACCCGCTACCTGCCCTCCAATGTCCGAGAAATCGACCATTACGGCAGCGGAGGTTTGATGGTCTAGGAAGACATCATGTTGGATGGCCGCACACACCTCCATATCTTTGAAAGAGACACTGTGACTGCTGAGAGGTATAGGGATAAAGTCTTGGCGCCCTATGTTCGCCTTTTCAGGTGCAGTTGGTCCTGTTTCCTTTTAAAGGATGACAACACGAGGCCTCGTAGAGCTCATCTGGTCGTCGAATTTCTGGAAAGTGAGGATATTCGCCGAATGGATTGGCTAGCCAGATCTCTAGACTTCAATCCTCTAGAGTCTAGAGCATGCCTGGGTCACTCTGGAAAGGGCAATTGCAATTCGCAACCCTCCTCCGAGAACCATTCAAGACCTGAAAGCAGCGTTGCTGAACGAGTGGGATCAATTGCCACAGGAATTCATAATCTCCCTTATTTCCAGCGTAAAATCACGGTGCGAGGCCTGCATATCGGTAAGAGGTTACCATTCTCCCTAATAACCCTTTTTTTTTTTTTTTTTTGTTGTACTGCAACTGCTGTTTCATACCTTGCGACTCCGATGAGTATTACGCATGATCATATGTGTGTATTATAATTGTTGAATGGATATTATTATTATTATTTTTTTTTTTTTTGTATTATACCAACCCTATGTAAAAACCAAATCACATAAATGTCCAGTAGTTCTAAAGATAATCGACAAAATCTGAAAGTTCTCTTAATATTGAGCGCACGCATACTCACACACACACAGATATATATATATATATATATATATATATATACTCATTACGGTAATACGGCTACTCTTCTTTGAAACTGAAATTACGATGGCTGCAATGAAGTTTAAAAAAATGAAAACCTGTAGCGTTTAGTGCTATTTTTCCTCTATAAGATTTTCAAAGAATTTTACTTTTTCCTTTCATATTTAATATTTTGCAAAACATCTCTTTTTTTACTGGTGTAATATTCCCAGTGAAGGTAGTAAGGCCATTTTTTTTTTGGGGGGGGGGGGCATCCCTCTTTTTCCCCCCCCCCCCCCCCCCCCCCCCCCCCCCCCCCCCCAGAAACCCGAAAATTTTTATTATTATTATTATTATTAAAATTTTATTTCTATCTGAAATGAGTCAAATGTAATTAAGAAAAGAAGTCTAGTTAATATTCTCTTGATTACACTCCTTCTCCCCTAAATAAAATCTGTTTGATAACATGTTGACCAGGCAATAAGAAAGAAAACTATATATAAGAAAGGGCAGATATATAGCTATATAGAACTATATATAGCTATATAGTATATATCTGCCCTTTCTTATAGAACTATATATAGCTTAATGTATTGAATATATATTGGCAGATATATAACTATATATAGCTTAATACATTGAATATATTATAATAAACATATGAAGCTTTTTTTTGTATGCATGTATTACAGCTATAACTGAAGGAAATACAGCCATCAATGCCCGTTTTACTTGCCGGTTATAGATTTCCGAAACCACATTGATTCGTGCATAAATCACAAGCGATTTGAGAAAATTTATCAAATATTATTGAAATGCATTTAAAAATCTAGAGCAAAATCTTAACAGCGATTCCTTAAATACTTACAAAAAATGTGTTCATGCGCAAACCTCGTGTTACTTCTTGTGCTAGGTTAATAAAACCCATCAATCAATGAATCCAAAAAACATAAATTAATCAGATCAAATTAATAATGACTGTCCTGGAAAGCCACAATAACTTCGTCCTCCGGAATGACTATTCTATAAATTCCGCTAGGTGCATTGCTGTAGCTTTTTCAGAGTAATTGAGCCATATGTGAGTTAATTGTGAAATTAACACTGAAAACACCTAGTGGTTGTATTACTTTCAGGTACCTCAGAATATATATATATATATATATATATATATATATATATATATATATA
>BMAW01051874.1:253824-278920 GCA_019974015.1 Nephila pilipes
ATATATATATATATATATATATATATATATATATATATATATATAATGAAAATAGTAATTCAGTAATATAAAGAAATAATCGAAATAATTAGCCAAAATTAGCATAGAAACGATAAATAATACATAAAAGGAATTTTCTTAAGAAATAACAAAGAAATTTTTTAAATTTAGAAAAAGAATAAAAAATAAATTTTTATTTTCACAAAAAGAACCCCCAAGAACAAAAGGAAAAGAAAAAAAAAATTACACTACAAAAAAATAAGAAATAGATCAATATGCCTGAAAAAAATACTAAACTTATAACAAATGGCAAGATGATAAAATTCAAATCATGAATAAATAGACCCAAGGCATGAAAAATAAAAACCGGGAAAATGAAAGACCATAAAGAAAATGAAATATAACAAAAAAAAAAAAAAAAAAAAAAAATTCCGAATCTAACTTTTGACGTATTAGCTGCTTAAACAATGTTTTACAGATACCCAACAATCCAAACATAAAACTGTTATAAACTAATATGGAAATTCTATAAATTTAAAAAGAAAAAATATGCAAATAGAACAAATTTCAAAAGAAGAAATAAAATAAATTCTAAATCTATGCAGAAAGAAAATAGGGGGGGGGGGGATTTTAAAAAAGCTAGATCAACCAGTTAAAAAAAGATTTGAAAAACTTACATGAGAAGGCACACATAGCAACAGACGTCACACCATTCTCTTGCTTACGAATAAAAAAATTCTTAGTTTTAAACAGAAAGTATAGCAATACCCTTTATCAGAAAGAAAGAGTACTAATGCAAATAAAAGTAAAGAATTTAAAACAAAACTTAATGCAATACGGAAGGGGGAGAGAGGAGAAGGAAAAAAAAAGTAAAATTTGAAAAAAAGTAAAGTTTATAATTCTAATGTTTTCAATTACTCTTAATAAAATTCAAAGAAAATTCTGCTTTCAGGCAATTTTTTTAACTTATCCAAATTAATGTAAATATCCCATAAAAGTCTTAAGTCTAATATAACGTAAAATAAGGCTATAAATTATGTTTCTAAAATGATTCAGGATCTCCCCTTTAGGGTATTTATGGATTCCAAAAGAAAAAAAAAGTATCTTTTATCATATACGTATTACTAAAAACATTTTTATTTCTATTTTTTTTAAAAAAATATATCTAAATAATCTGCTTCATTTATATTTACATTAGTTTGCAATAAATTTAAATAGCCTGGATAAAAAGATGAGAAAAGTTCAACTTCTTTATTATTATTAATTTGATAGAAAATAACATCATCAATATATCTAAACACTTTGAAGCTATTATAATCAAAAATATTATCTTCTTAAAAATGTAAATAAATATTGACAAACAATTACTTGAAGACCCACCTTGTGGTATACCATTAATCTTTTTGTTTTTCTTATTATTGGAAATATATATAATTTTCTTTCAAGACTAACGCAACGAAGTTATTGAATTTCTTACATGCAAGGTTAAATTTCTTATAAATATCTTTTAGCTTTAATAAGAGCTTTTTAGTTCTATTGGCCTAAGACATCTCATTAAAGCACTAAAAGAGATGATCGAAAAGTGTATACATTCATTATTTTAGTTCTTGATCAACCAGGGGGCCCTCAATCATGGGACCCCGAAGTATATTCCTTCGCCCCCCTCCTCATATTGCTGGCCCTACCTCCGGTCAAAATCATTAAAGAGTGTATCATCAGCACAGATTATGTATTTCGATATTTTGTGAAACAAAAACAATTAAAGATATTTTATACAACTTATTGTTAACTTAAACCGAAGCTTAATTATGTTATGAAGTTCGCTCTTATTTTGACTGAATCATTCAATATGACC
Organism: Nephila pilipes; assembly: GCA_019974015.1. Classification (NCBI taxonomy): domain Eukaryota; kingdom Metazoa; phylum Arthropoda; class Arachnida; order Araneae; family Nephilidae; genus Nephila; species Nephila pilipes. The sequence goes on from BMAW01051874.1 coordinate 255,680, forward strand.
TTAATACTGCTCTGTCAATTCTACTTCTTACAGTCAGGCCCCTTCAATTGCGGGGGCTCAGTGCCTAACATCCCCCCCCCCCCTTCCCTTCCAGATGGCTGGCTCTGTACGTAAGGAATAAATCTAGCTTTCAGGTACAACAAGGATTTGGAAAATCGAGGGACAAAAAAGTGAGTGCATTTCGAAACTTAAGGAGCATGAGCCAAAAAATGTGTAGTGATCTAAATGTTTAAAAAATGGGGGAAAAGATAAGTTTGTTGACGAGAGAGAGTGAGACAAGAAGGCTAGAAAATATAAAAGGATCACTAAGGTACCTCAGAACACGTCACCCATGTTTATTAAAAGTCATGGAAGACAAATAAAGTTATGTCATGAAGGTATAATTTTTCCATAAAGCCTCGTACTTTAAGGCTGACAAGATTTTTAATTTTACATGTTAAAGAGAAAAATAAAGTATGTATGGAATGTTTCTTAAATTTAAAGACATATTATAATAAATTGATGCATGTGTAACAACGTCACGAATTTATTCGAAATTGAGTAAATGAGTTAATTTTTTTCTGTCTGAAAATATGTTCCGACTTTGAACTCAACCTTTTGACTTTAAACGAAGACAACCTTAGGGGGAAATAAATTTTTTTAATCGCGTGAGATACTTTATTTCATGCTTGAGCTCCAATTATGAACACGAATAAGAAGAATGCTTAGACAGAATTAAGTGTAAGAAAGTAAGAATTTAGTAGAAAAAAGGTTGTTTTTCTCTTTTCACTTCGTTTCGTGGGATTGTTAAAGAGAAGCATACAACGAAAAAAGAAAGTTCCTGACAAGATTGGAGGAAAGAAAAAAAAAACCTGACCCGAAACCTGTTATAATATGATGAAAATGGGTATCTGCTTCTAGAATTTACTATTGATTTGTTGGTTGGTATTGATAAATTATGTACACACACACACACACACACACATAATTTTCATTAAAAATAAATTCTAATATAATTTTTTACAAATTAATTTTTTGTAAGAATTTATTACTGTAATTTTTTCTTAATTGTCTGAAGGTTTCGTTTTTCTTCTGCATAAAAATTTTTTCAAATAATATAGCTTTATCTCAAAAAGAATAAAGTTATAAAGTCCAACGTTTTATCAAAAGAAAAAAACTTACTCAGTAATTTTTGTCTAAAAATGTTGAAAATGGACTTTTTTCATGCTGGGAAAGAATTAAATTAAAATTATAGTTAAAACAAAGGAAAAGAAAAATTTACATAAACATGCATCAAAAACTTCTTTTTAATAAAGAAATTTTTAAATTAATTAATGAACCACACAAATAAAAGAATTTAAGAACTTTAACTCTTAATTGCTTCATGAATTTTAATTAGAATACATTCACTCATCATGCAAAAAAAATTCACATAAAGGAAGAAAGGTATATAATTGTTAATTAAGGGAAATGTTTCTTCTCTGTTAGATATGCAAATGATTAAAATGTCAACCGCGTCAGCATCAATCGACAACAAACACATGATTTATCACTCCACTAAGGACTGTTTAAAAATTTCTCCCAAAGTCGCGTACTTTTGAGTGTAACTGTTGTGTTTGGGTTTAAATGATCACTTTGACGTTTAACATATCTTTCAGAACCAAACGATAGCCATTTGAACACTTTTGAGAAACATCTCATCGCAGGACTGCATGAAGGCGGATGGACATTCCGTCGGGTTGCGCGTCATATCTGTCGTGCAGATGTTACAGTTTCACGCTGATGGTGTGATTGGATACAAAGAAGTTATCTCTCACGACAAGTTGGTTCAGGGAGAGCTACATAGACTACAAGAAGTGAGGATAGAGGAATTATCCGGCAATTTCGAGGTACACCTTATGACACAATTTTGGATATTATGGGAACACTGATGCACTTTCAGTATCATCCTGGTAGTTTCAGTACTATTAGCAAACGTCTACATGCTTCTGAATTGCTGGCACTGAGACCATTAGGGAGATTTCCCGTGACACCACAGTAACATTGCCAGAGATTGCAATTGTGCCACGAAAGAGCAGCATGGAGCCCTTTGAAATGGCAGCGGGTCATCTTTAATGATGAGTCTCACTTTTGTCTTGGTGAAGATGATATCCGTACCCGTGCACGAAGGCAACATAGTCCTCGCTAATATGGACGTTTTGTTATCAATCGTCTCACATCAAGACAAGAGGGAGTAATAATATGGGGGTGTGATTTTTTACATTATCCAATTACCGTTGGTCTTCATTAGAGCAATTTTGTCGACTTAAAGGTAAAGTGACCGATGATCATTCCTTTTCGTGAACGCCTATCCCATTCCTCTGTTTCAGTAACGTTCGTGCGCATATCGCTGCCATGTCAAGAGTTTACTGTAGACACTATGCCGTGGCCAACAGCATCGTCAGACCTGTTGTTCATAGTAAACTTACGGGATTCCATAGGTCATTCTGTTAAGATTCCACCGCTACCATAAGCTCTATATGTTAGTCTGCATAGGATGAGTTGAGTTTAAAGAATTAAGAGCGTCTACAACTCTATGCCACGACGTGGGGCAGAATCCATTCGAAATAAGGGCGGCCAAATATCCCATTGAGAGTTCTATTGATCTTGTATTCGAGTAATTCATTTTGTCTTTTTACAGCAGTTTTTATTCATTCTTGCAGTTGGTTTGAGTACTGATTTTATCCTCAAATATCATTTAAATCTGACTACTCCTTCTAGGTGCAACTTTTTTTTGACGATGAGTGTATGTAACATAAAATATTGCACTATCCTTATATCGCAGAGTGCACTACTTCCAATCGCAAACAACACATGCATTCTATATTGGAATATATACATTGTACCCGCATGTGAAAGAAAGGTCTATTAGAAATTCATTACTCTTTTTGCATTTGCTTGGGGCGATGTAAGAAGCCCATTAAATACTGTCGTCAGTAACAAATGTGGTAATAAATTAATGTTGGATGACTATTCAGAATCGTGAATCAAGATCACGATCAGCATTTTAGCATCTTGCATATAAACTAAATTTATGTAACTTAATAATTTATGAGAAACAAAACTGAACATGAGTTACGCCATAATAGTTATAACTGAAATTCAAAACGAAGTAAAATAGTATTACATTTTTTAGCAATGAATTTGTAGTTCTAAATTTCTTTATGAATTTATGTAATGTGATACATAAACTGAATGGTATTGTTGACAATATTATTCACAGCCTATGTAGCAAAAATGTTTTCACATTTGAATGCGTTTGTTGCTGTTTTAGCCACCCATGAGGCTAATGTTATAGTTGGGTCACTTTTGGCGTACCAGATCACTTTTCGATTTTTTATCGTTTGCTACAATTTTTATTACATGTAGCTGATATAATGTTCAAATTGATAATTTATAGTTTTCTTTAATTTAAATTACATTGAGCTTAAATATATTCAATTTAATAATTTATTGTTTGTCTTAATTTGAACTACATATAGCTGATATGATATTCCATTTAATAATTTATCGTTTCTTTTAATTTTAATATCGGAAAAGCTTACTATTGTCCATTTCTCGGTGTTTCATCATTTACTTTAATTTTTATATTTAATTAAGTAATTTAATAATTATATTAAAAAAAGCGCACTTTGGGTGACTAAATATGCTCTTTGCAAAACTTTACATAGAACTTTTGAATTTTTATTTTATTTTATTAGCCAACCAAGGGCTATTGTTTTAGTTGAATCACTTTTAGTTTTCTAAATCACTTTCCAATTTCTTATCGTTTGCTTTAATTTTAATTACATTTAGCTTAAATACATTCAATTTAATAATTTATCATTTGCTTCAATTTTAATTACATGTAACTGATATAACATTCAATTTATTAATTTATTGTTTCCTTTAATTTTAATATCGGAAAAGTTTACTATTGTACATTTCTCGGTATTTCATCGTTTACTTTAATTTTTTATATTTAATTGAGTAAGAGCAGACGATTTTCTGTGCAGTGATATTGTGAATTGATTGAAATCTTTTTAATATGCATTTTTTTTTTTTCTGAAATGAAATATTTTGTATCTGGCAACAGTTAGAAGTTTTATTTTTGGTTTTATTCGATGATGGAATTAATGAATTTTTTTTTCAGTGTATAAAAATACGGGAAATAAACGTTTTTTTGCTACAGAGGAAAAAGAAGTAATAGATTTTTTTTTCAAGAAAAATTAAACATTTACAGATATCTCACAAAGAGGTATCAAATGAATCGACCAAGGATTAAAAGGTAAGAAAAAATGTTTTCCTTTCCTAGTCGTTGGATATTCCGTGAAACCATTAATAATTCGAATAATTCTTATCGTAACAAAGCAAAAATTTCACTGGTTAAAGCTCAAAAGAAACCAAATTATGATGTTAGCGGTTTAATTAATTAGCAAAGTTAATTATTTAAAAAAATTCACTATTACGGATGGTATTTAAGATCATTAAATTAGCTTATTTTTCAAATTTTAAAAAACTACATACAAAAGTTTCTGAATAATGGCGTTTTATAAAAATGTTTCCCCTGTTTTGTTAAATAAATGAAAAAGGGAGTTTAGTATATTTAATTCTATAATTTTTTTACTGATTACTTCCAAATGCTAAAAATATTTTTAAAAATTCGAAAAAATTAGTGTTATAAAAATATGAATTATAAAACACGGTTATGAAAAAAGTGAAAGGTAACTTTTACACGATTGTATTCTTTATGCCTTGACACTGATAAATTCAAATTTTCATGAAAAAATTCAAGGCATATTAAAAAAAAGTAAATTTTTCAAATCGTCTTAACAGGCTATCTATTAATTTTTAGTTTATTGTTATCGATTCACTCTTTTGCAGCGTTCAAAAACAGCTGAATGTTATAAACGAAATGGAATTTTTGTTTTTCCTTTTTGAATTAATAATATTAATTTTTAAAAGTATTAAAATAAAAAAGATAATTTAATATTTTTTATTTTAAGAGTATTGAAATAAAAAATAATTACGCGAAAACTTTTTTTTAAAAAAAACAGTTTAGACTTAGATATCTCAGGCTTTGGTCTAGTTCTATTCTATTATTAAATATTTGTCTAACGGAAGCAAAAAAATTAAATAAATAAAATAACTATAACCATTCAAAATCGTTCGTCGGCAAATTGATGACATAATATCACGCCATATCATCAGACTATAATAATTAATCAATCGAAATGTGAATTCAACTCGCGTGATCTTTCGCTAGCTCTCTCGGAGGTTCGAAATCGGTTAAGCACAGACCTTTGATTGATTTCAGATTCGTTCCAACCGTCCGTAGGAGCGCCACGCATGTGTTGTCCATTTTCGTGATGTCTTACTTCTCTGTGTAAGTGTTTATGTGTGTGTAAATCGTTCTCAACAGAAATAAATAGAAATAATTTTACGAAAGGCCTGAAATCCATACAAAATGATTACAGCAAAATCTATAATTATATTTATTATAAATATTTCAAAGTATATATATATATATATAAAATTTATATATTTAATTTTTGATTCTCTTGTATATATATATATATATATATATATATATATATATATATATATATATGTATATATATTGAAAAGAAAACTAGAAATAAGCATGAAAACATTATACAATGTATAGATAATCAAAATTTAAATTTAATATTAAGTATTTATAACGAATTTTTACAGAACATGATTAATTGAACGTAAAAAATTATGAATTTTTTAATTTTAACATTAAAACTTATATTTAAAAAGTAAAGAAAACAACTACACAAAAATAAAGATTAAAAAGAAAAACAAAGAAAGATAGTAAGAAATATTTGAAAAAAGAAAATTCTCTAAAAGAAAAACCAAATGTAAATGTAAGATATTTAATACTGGCATTAGATTAGGACATTGGTAATTCTGTATGTACATATTATAATGATCAAGGCTTCACAGTCAGTTAAACAGTTACGTAAATAAAATACATAACTTAATATCACGAGCCGGATAAATTGTACAACTAAAATAAAAGTATTATAACAATCTAATTTTTAAATCTAAATTGAAAGAAATGTTAATCATCAAATATGACACTGTTCTAATGCAAAGAAAGTAATTTAAAAAGATGTACTCACACGTCTTTGAACTACCTTATTGTAACCGCTTTCGTCCATAAATAAAAATTGCTACCTTAAAATAAAGTAATTAAATTAAAAATTAGTATCTCTCTCTATGTTCTGAATTTAGCATTAAGAAAATAAAACATCTATTATATTGATAAAAGTTAGAAAAAGATTTAAATAAATGTGTATAAAAATAATATATATACAAAAATTTAAATGATTAAATAGAAATAAAATAATACAATATAAGAAATTAAATACGAAAAGAAAATAAGAAAAATTAACCTATTATAGATTTTTTGTGTTTTAAATTTTTATATATATATATATATATAGTGAAGGATTTCTCAAATAAATCACCAGACATGGATTCCATCGACCATATATGTGGCATGATCAAAAGGTCAGTTCGTGCACAAAATCCTGCACCAACAACTCCTTCGCAATAATGGAGAACTTCAGAGGCAGCTTCGCTGAATATTTTTTTAGGGGACTTCCAATGATTTGTCGAGTCAACGCCACGTAGAGTTTCTGCACTTCGCCATACAAAAGATGGTCGCACGGGAATATTAGATGTATTTCATGACTTGTGATATTTCAGAGATCACAGGTTTATATATGTTGTCTTACGTTTATTCTCTCCTAATGTTTTGGTTTTAGTTTTTGTTGTCATTTTATCTTTGTTTATTGCTCCATTTTTTTTTAAAATTCAGATACCAAAATCTAAGATTATTTTAAAACAAATGACAACATAGAAATTATTTATTATTCATAAAAATTATTTATTAATAATATAAGACTATATATGACTAGAAAATTATTTTTAAAAAATTTATATAAAAGAAATAAATCAAATATCAGGTATAGAAAGAAGTAAACAATCGTAGACAATGGTTTCTTTCTTGGAAGTAAAAATTACGAAAGGAAAAAAAAAAATCAAAATTGATTTTAAGTCTCTCTCTCTCTCTCTCTTATTCTTTTTTTTTTTTAACAAAATAGTCCGATCTAATGAAAATATTTTTCTACTCTTCATGAATTGGCCTTATTTTTTATATTTTTATTTTTGAAGAGCAATTAATCATTTTCTTTTATTAAGAAAGTATACAGAGTTCATTGGGAGTAAATCATTATTTTAACTATAGACAGCTGTGAGTGCAATGAAATTAGTTATTACCAACACTAAATAAACTAAATATGCATGAATAATCCATCCTGAGGGTTCTAATTGTACCGTAAGGACGCAGTTAAGGCCGTTTAATTTTTTATTTCAATTGCAGAAATGTGAATTTATCAAGACCTGGTTGTAATTTATGCAATGTTATCACACATTTTATGAAATGTTAAGAAGATAAGATTGGAACGTAGACTATTTCAAACATTTTCTACATCTGTCTTCTTTAAGGTCTTTTATATACGGTCCAAGAGAAAAAAAAATATAAACTTCAATTACAAACTTTGAATTTGAGATTAAAAATACCATTAACATTGCTATTATAGTTTTAACGGGCTATGAATTCAAAACCGATGCATTTTTGAATAGATGTGTTTTTAAGCATTAAGATCATCTGAAAATTATTCTCAAATAATTTTATACTTTCTTTATATCCAGATTAAGCGTGTGCTGTTGTGTATGTATATTTATCCAAAATTTTATCCCATTGTCTTATTGGCTGTTTCCGATCGTCTATTCCTGTTCGACACAAGATCTATTAAACATAGCCAAAAAAACTCCTCAGTTTTAAACTATGGTCAGATGATGAGGTTGACATCTGTGAGCTGGCATTTCTCTCTTAACGTCATCTTAAAGAAAGGACAGATTAAACGTACAGTAGTCTCTCGACATAACGGGCTATTAGTGGAAACAAGACTCGAGCTCCTGGATCGACTAAAGCATTGCCGGCCTCTAATTCGATGCCAAGATCACTTGGTTTTCACGAATGGATATTCTTGTCATTCTACCAATATATTTTGTTTATTAAAAATTTTCCAGTTGCCTATTTCTTCCTGACATAACATCCGCTAAGTACAGCTAAATAAGTCTTGTAATTTTGAGCCATAATCAGATGACTAGGACGATATTTGAGCTAACACTCCTTTCTCTACATCCACGTCACTTCAGTACTCATGAAACATTGTGATGCATTCAAGGAAGTGGGAAATCAGGTTGTCATGCACATTATATATAAAAACAAAATCTGTCTTTGCATAATAGGAAAAATAAAGGTGTTTGACTTTCTTTTACACATTTTCTTACACTGCATGGCAATTGTGTAGATAAAATAAGAGTTATATTCGATTGGGAATCAAATAAAACAGATGTGGATATTTTTGAATTATTTCGGAAATTAATGAAACAGATAAAATATTTGTTGAAACAATAATTGCTGAGCAAAAAAAGAAGTTGATAGAATCTTAAGATAGTAGTTGGACATTACAATTTTCATAAAAAAATAGTTTTAAAATATTTTGATCTCTGTTTAAGTGGTAGCGGAGACAGTTGAACATTTAATAGCTTGTGTGTATGATCGCGATTTCTGTTCGATTATAATTTCGCGAACTTTTAAATAGGAAATATGTTAGTCTTTTTTAATTTATTGAATTTTTTTTCTAGTTGTCATTTGGGACGCAATTCGAATTAGAAGGATGCATCTGGTGACTGTTAATATACTTCGGCTTGAGATAACAATCCGTGAAAGAATGCTCACCATACGCATAACTAGTATATCACTCAACTTGCCCCCGGCCGGCTGTTTGTGACTGTTCGAACCTCTGACACTTGGAACAAAGCAACCTATTTGATAAATAAGGTCATATTTGAAGCAGGGTAAATATCTTACTTTAATTGCTGCTGGTGATTGAAGGTAATTGAGAATTAAAGTTAAACATTTAATTCGAAAAATGACAGAATCTCTTTTAATATATCACTCAAGGGCTTCCATCATATGGGTAATTACAGGAATCATGACCCCGAGGTTTTTTAGTGGTCCTTTTCATTACCATGGGGTTTGCTGTTTTTGCTAAACATGCGCCTCAGGTGTACTCTATAGATCTGCTTCTATTTCCGATCTTCCTTTTTTAATCAATTTTTAAATTTTTTTCCTTTTTTCTAAGTAGATTACCGTTAACGAAAATGTTTGGCAAAGCTTAACTGGATTTGGTTTTTGCTCCATAAACTCTAACGGTCACTCACTTACTCTTTTAATAAAACTATTAATTTTTTCCAACTGCGGTAAAAATTCTGAAAGTTATTAAATGGATCGCTTACATTTTTTTTGACTATTTTACATTAATTTATAAAACTCTTATAAAATGTTCTGTGATCTCTTAGGAAGCAGATCCATTTTTTCCCTCCTTTTAAATGTGATCGGAAATGATATTACTTGAATGCGTAGAAGGAGACTTGTGAGAAGTATAGCATTCACCCTAAAAAATGTTAAAATGCATGACCACAGCATACACGATGTTTATAATTTGTAAACCTGAATTGAATGGAATTTATCAATAAAACGTAAATGAATCTTATGCGTAAAATTTAAACATCTTAAAAATATTGAATTGGAATAAAAAATGTATCACCGATTTAAAAAAAAATCTTTTTCGTCTTAAAATTGGGAGAGGAGAGAAAAGGGCTTGTCAGGGACAAATTTTATGCAACATTGTACTTGGATAGATCCAAGAGATTCTGCATGACTCATGATATTGTTTTCAGAGAATAATTGCTTATACAGATAAAAAAGATTTAATGTGGTAGTCTCGACTACTCAAATTACTACAACACGATTTGAAACATGCATAGCAAATCTTATTCTGAAGGCATAGCTGTAAGCCCGTAATGATATGGACTGCTACTAAATATAACGGAACATTCGCAATTACCCATATTACAGATCTTATGAATTCAGAAGTCTACCAAGAGATGTACTTAAAAAGAATATTTTTATTTCATATGTTGCAGGAAGCGAAAATTGGATTTCCCACTTCTTCGCACTCGTCATGTAAAGAAAAAGGGGGTAGAAATCTGAAAAATGAGAACAGAAGAATTTTGTAGATAGTATTGTTGTTTAAAAATAATATTGTGCTTTCATTTTTCTATAACTCAAATCCTGGGAAAAAAAAAAAGAAGGAAAAAAAAACCGGAATGTTATCCCAATATTTTTCATGGAAAGTATCCTTATTTCCGAGAAGCATACAAGAAAAAAAAAATCCATGAAAATTCTTCCGTTACTAGTTTGGCAATAGCGAAATTTTGATCAAAAGTACCGTAAGCTAAGTATTTAAAAAAAAAAAAAATTATGAAGATAGAAAAGGGGCTGTCTTCTTCTGCAAGTCTGTGATGTCTTCATTTTCAATTCCTTTTAGTTTAGTTATGTATCTAACAGTTATACAAACATAAATTTCTCTTAGATTATCACATGCACCAGTTAAACGGGCAAAGAGCTTTTAGCAAATACGATGGATATTTTGAGGAAGTACGTACTTGGGATAATGGTCGTATAAAATTTTGATTAGTATTGTGTTCTATATTTGTATGTTGGCAACAAGCAACGTTAATGTTGAAAAATCAACAGCATGAATTCAAAATAAATATATTTTAACTGATACGTCATAAAAAGTAATTTAAGCTGTAATGATGAGCAACACTTGATTCTGAGAGTTGGAAAAGAGGTAAAATTAGCAAACTTGGTTACCTATTGACTTGCCTAATTTGTGATGCCACTAAAGACCCGATGTGTAACCAGGGATAATGTATGTTAAGTCTGTCGAGGCCTAAAGTCCTTCCGCTGGCGTGGTGTGGAAGTTAGGAGAGGGGGTAACAGCTCAAATGTCGTCCTCGTCACTTAACCGAAATTCAAAAATACGAGGTCCGTGGCCAGTAGCCCTCGTGTTGCTTTCTTGTAAATAATAAGAAAGACATTAATAAGAAACCAACAAACCAACCAAAAACTTATCTCATTTGATTATTTATTTTTGAGGTCGTTTAAATTGTTCATGAATTTCTGTCAAAAAATATTTAATTTTTGAATAAATTCTTCTGCTGTATTTTTTCTGAATTCCAGGCTTTTATTGTTTCTTAAGTAAATTTAGTGCAATAATTATACAGATCTTAGTTTTTGTTTTGCAATTGTCTTTTCTTTAGTCTTGTTTTATTTTGTTAGGATATATTTTTAAGAAATGTAGAAAATGAACAATAACCAGTGACAAAGTTGTCAGAATCGATAACACATTGTCAAAATTTCTGTATTCCAGCATGGGAATGTGGAAGCCTTATCGCATTTTGTGTGATTTCTTTTCTACATTTTGGAAACATTTGACTCAATCGAAATCTTTTCTACTTCTTTCTGCAAGCAAAGATTCTGCCACCTATTACCTACTATAACAAGTATTGATTAATTTAATTTTTAATTGCAAGTTTCAAACAGGTGATATTCAAGCCGGAATCATGGGATAGAATCACGGTTTCTACCCCCCAGATTATCATGCGGAAATAATAGAGACTATTCACATTAAATTGAATTTGGCTTCAAATTACTCGCGTAATGTTGAAATTTGGCGAATGGGATAGTCTCTACTGTCGTCTTTGTCACGCGACTATTGCTCCAAATTTTAATGTCCGTCTCTTCTACTTGTATATGGTTCTAAAGTTATATAAGCACCAATCAACGGTTTAGCATTATTGCATAGCATATGGTATCCATGAATTCTTGTCATCAATTATAAACCTGAAGTTTTTTGTTTCGTCTGAGATGGACCAATTTTAGAAACGTGGACACGGTTGGAAAATATACCTACGAATTACTAAAAATGTAATCAGAAATTGGGATCAGAATTGATACTCTTACATGATGCTATAATATTTGTTATTTCATACATAATTTGTCATAATAATTTGACAATAATCAAACCACTTCTACGGGAGATTGTTAGAGAACTTATATCTACCCGTTCAAAGTACTATCCCCACTTCCTTAATGGTTTCTGAAAATGATAATAAATAAAAAAAAAAATTATAAAAAATCATATTATAAAACTATTAAATGAGCTTCAGAAATTTTTTTTTTAAAATTTAATTTGTAGTATAATTAGGGTAACGTAATCACTGAAGTATTGCGGGTATATATAATGGTTTGATAATCACTGATATAAATGTATTTTTAATCAATTTCTGCCTATTTAATCCATTAATCTTAATCAGTTCTGCATTGTATTTTGAGTTCTCTTTGAAAAGTTAGATAGCAAAAATATTATCGCAAAAAAAACACCACAATTTATAAAAATAGCTTTACATTTCGATCTTTGAAAGGAATTAAGAAGAAAAATCAACCGATTGGAACATTTCGCTTTTCTTAAATTCATATTACGAACAAAAAACCACCTTCTTTGTTCATTCACCACTTCACACATTGTTTCACAGTTCGATATTTATACAATCGACGCGTTATGGTCCTTTTTTTCAAACGACTGGTCCATATGGCCAATTGTGTTCGTGGAACAATCGATAAAGGCGACTGTATATGTTTAGCCGCGGATAAGAACAAAATAGCACCTGCCCAATCTTCGGACTCATCTGATGCGTTCGAATTGTGCGTTATGCCTCACGATTTCGTAATAAAGCTAATCCTTCAAATCTTCCCTACCCCTCTTGTTTTCGTTTTTTAACGCACGTCGGTTCAACGGCCCGTGCGTTGGAGTACCTTTGGGGGTATTTTGCGAAGCACCCACCCGTAAATCGATTGGACTCTTCATAATCGAACCTGATTCGACGTGCAGAATTAGCATAAGCGGGAGACAAATAATATGGTTCGTAACTCGTAAGTTATTCTTTAACAGTGAAGTAAATTCTCGCGGCACGCGCTAGAATGTGAATGGTTGTCTGGTTTGGCAAGATGTTCGCCTTTTGGCAGTCAATGTTTTTTTACATATTTTCAATTCTTACTCGCCAAATATTAATTTGGACGATATTGAGGTCGGATTAAATGATATATTAGAAGGTCATCATGAAATCATGGCTATTAATATTCAGAGTCTTTGAATTTATTTGCTCATTTTCTTTGCTTAAGAATGATTTCATACAGAAAATGATTAAACTGGTTAATCAGAAACTCTTAATGAACGATGTATAGAGCATTTAATAATTTTTAACGAACAATCCCCAATCCATTACATCTAAAGTTCAATATCTAAAATTTAATTACCGTTTTAAATTTCCGATGTTAATGGAAATAATGAACATAATTTACGATATATTCGTAAGTAACAATAAATAACATGCATAAATAGATAATGTAACTATAATTTAGACTAATGTAAAGTCGAAAACTTGTAGCTTCCTGGTTCATCAAAAGCGATTCTTTGGTTGTTTGTTTTTATCGTTTTTCTTTTCTTCTGTCACTTACATTTTTATATACTGTATTTAAAATTCGAAGGATTAAAAGAAGCGAAAGTGATGCAATTATACAATCGAATTGTCAACCTCTGTTGAAATGCAAACGACGTAGATTGGTAAAAATTGCATTTAAAACTCTTGCATTCTTGCACATGTTTGTGATATGTTCCACATGCGCTATTACTACAATTTATTTATAAAAGGAGTAAGGATATGGAGTAAAGTATTTCTCGACTTTATTGATCCAATCAATGCCTGGATTTAATCAGCGAGATGGATGTATACAGGGTTATTCAAAATGATTCATCCGATTTCAAACTTTCAAAAATAAACGACAGAGAATGATACATAACACATGAATACATAAGAAAAACGTGAAAGTTTTAGATTGTGAACGAAATACTGTTATCGTGTGTTCTTTGTGAAGCTATTTCACAAAAGCTATTTTAAAAGTTTTCATGGATCTACCTCGCAGTTGGATCGATCACAATGGACCAAATGATTTGATGCTACACAGCTGGTCACCTAAATCACCTGATTATGCCACACGCGATTTCTTCCTATAAGGGCTTAAAAAAGATAGAGTGGAAACGCCACCACTGCTCACAAATTTATTTGAACATAACCAACGGATTTCTGTTGAAGTACATAGAGTAAATCACTATTGACACTTTGCAACGTGTTTGGCAGGAATTTACACATCGAATTGACATTATACGTGTAAGTGAAAGAAGTTATATCGAATACTTGTAAAAAAAACTCCCATATTTTCCGTTGCATTTATATATTACTATCATTCTGTGTCGTTTATTTATGAAGATGTAGTATTTTGAAATCAGATGAATAATATATACAGTCCCAGTACACACACACACACACACGCACGCACGCACATATATATATATATATGTGTGTGTATCTATATATGTATAATATTTTAAAATTTAAATAAACTTTTTAAAAAAAAACCTTTTGGAAATTTCGCAATATTTTCTGTGATATTACAAAAGGAATTCTCATAAATTTTGTCAGATAGGATTGAAATTTAGTTATCGTCATATTGAGTTTTATTTTCTGGAAGTCATTGTCAGTTTTGTAGTACGGTTTCATTTTAATTTCTTTCTATGCTAATTAATAAAATTTGTGTTTAAGGGAAAATTTATTTTAGTAAGTTAATTTGGATATTATTTTTAGATATTTTGTTCTATTTTGTTTTTTCTCTGAATTCTAGCGTGGAATATTTTGGGATCGTTTAATTATCTCTCATTCGATTTGTGGTTTTTACCAGTTTTAATTATAATTTTAATCTGCTGAGTAGGATAGTTTGGATCTAATGAAACATTCTTTAACCACATATTTAACACCATATTTAAAAAGTTTGTGTGATTTGAAAAAGGGCGCAGCATTTAATTTAGCTCTCGATGAGTCTATAGGGATTTAGGACATTCCATAATTGGCTATTTTTGTTCTCTAAGTATTTGCACATGTAAATGTGAAGGAATAAATGTTAAATCTATTAACGCTTTTCGAAACAACGCATGATATCGGTGTTAGAAAATATGTTTAATGAAGTAATGAACAAATTTAAAATTGCCCAGAGCCAAACTTGAGAGCGTTGAGAAGAAGAGAGAGCTTGCAATGATAGAGAAAAATCATTGTCACTCTAGTCTTTTAAGCAACCATTACAAAATTCCATATTTCTTAACTATTCACAGCACAATTTACTGCGAGTATCTCATTGCGAAGTGCTTCAAATATGAAAATGGGTGGAAGATGTTTTACTGTTTGTAAATTTCATTAAAACAAATGCCAAAACACATCGTCAACTTAAGATCTTTTCAGAAGAGTTGCGAATGAACGACGTAAAAGATAAAAAGCCTAGTAATTTTTCCCTTTTGTACATTTTGTAAGATGGTTATCCACATACAATGTTTTCAACCATTTAGATGAATTCCTAACTCTGGTTACAACATTTACAAAAGATAAATGACCCCCCTCCCCATCAGTTCTGAATCTAAATATCATGTTTTTTTTTTTTTTTTCTTTTTTTTTACGATCTTAAGGGCAAAAAATATTCAATAATTTTCCACAAACAACTGCTTCGCTTTATTAAAGAAAAAAAAAAAAAAACTTCGAAAAATGCAAAGAAAGAATTAAAGAGTTGCATGCAGATTTGAAATAAAGGTTTTGAAGGTTTGAAAAGTTTGAAATCTACGTTTGCATGTTTTGTAAACTCGTTTGTTTGCTATATTACTGAACATGGATTTCCAATTTCTGAAAGAAAACTTATTGAGCGGTTGAGTCGAAAAAGGACTGGGCACTACAAATGCTGCACAAACCTACTTTTGCAATTGAATAATGGGAATTCGTGCCATAATCAAACTTCCTACACTTAAAGGAAGTTGACTGGTGTCTTATTTCAATTTTTGATACAACATATTGCTGTGAATCTTTGTATTCCACAACGAAACTGGGGAAGTTGAAATGTTGTTCATTATTGGAGATTATGTCTCCAAGATCGAAGAATGTCATCAAGAGCCATCAGAAGCGATCTGAATGATGCTGGTGTTTCTGTCAGTTCAAGAACAATCAGGGGAAGATAAGTAGATTTTGGACTAAGAGGTAAAATTCCATGAAAAAATCCTTATTTAAATTTACAGCAGCGCAAAAAAAAAAAAAAAAAAAAAAAAAAAAAAATTATAGTGAACAAAATAACACAGTAATTGGACAGATGATCAGTGGTCACAAGTTACATGGAGCAATGAAACTAAGATCTCGTTATTCGGTAGTGATGGGCGAAAATATGTAAGACATAGAATAGAAGAGCTACATCCTGTCCTGACTGCATTGAGGCAACTGTGAAGAACCCACTTTGTGTTATGATTTGGTCATGAATGTCAAGAGATGGTACTTGTCGCCTTCACTTCATGGATGAGACAGTGAATGTCAGAAAATTCATTCACACTATTCTAGAACCAAAACTTTTACCTTCCATCAGGGATCTCTTTCCAAACAATGCTTTTTTTATTTTTCAGCTGAATTCTGCTTCCTACTACACAACAAAACTATCGAAAGGGTGGTTTTGTACAAAGAGCATTGAATTGTTATCCTGGTCAAGAAACAGCCCTGATATGAATCATACCGAAAACTTGTGGCACCGTTTGAAAACTCTTGTCTGAATGAGGCGCCCATCAAATAATTAATTGAGGCTACAATTATTTCCATGCATCATGTAATAACGAAAGAAGAGCTTAAAACTATCGTCAATGAAACATCGATATGAAGCTGTAATAAAAAATAAAGGATACCCTACTAAGTACAGATAACTCACTGCAATCATCAGTATCTAATGTATATTTTATTATATAATTTAATGTTGCTATTTGATTTTATTATATAATCAATGCAGTATATAATTAATGCTGATTAACTCTTCTTATATTGCAAATATTTGAATTTTGTTTTTTGTATTGAATTCAGTGTTAAAATGTCTTTAAAATAGTACATACGACTTTGCATTTTGGGAAGCGTAATGTTTTCTATACGCAGACAAAGTTAAAAAACATAAAAATTTCCAAAAGTATCCACAATTTTCGTCACCACTGTACATATTAAAGCTATTGTAGACTTAATATGAAACATATCATACACAAGAAAAAATTGAATTCATTCAAACAAAAAAGAGAATACTTTAAAATATGTTGCTCTCTATGAGTTAGTTAATACAAAAGAAAATACTAATATTGGGAAATTTCTCTTGAAACAAGTATATTGTTTTCTTTAATAATAGACAAAAAATGGTCTTAAAATAAATAACAAAAATAACATTTTAATAATCTGAGAATTATTTCTCAATTGGTCTTCAATCGCATTTCAGCTTAAATTGTAAATAAACCAAATTCACAGCCTTAGCTTATGATAACCGAAGCTGTGAATCAAGTTGTCTCCTTTATTTTCTTTTATATGCTCATACACCTTTTGATTTGTTTTTGATAAGCAGCACGAATGTAATGGCTTTCTAGGTATTTTGATCCAATCACGATAAAGTTAAATGTAAATTCAGTAGGCAAAATCTTTTACTCTAGTTTTTGAAAGATATCCATAAATATTGCAATTACTATACTTTTTAGTTTTGTTGACCTATATCAATTTGGAATAATATCGGATATGTTTCGTTGAGAAATGTGAAACTTGTAATGGTACTTTTCCGTGTAAGTATATCTATTTTTACTTAAAAGTTTAGTTTGTGATTCATAATACCAATTCTGTCATCACGATCCTTACAAAATCAGTATCTCACCACGAAATTCCTTTATTCAATGGTAGCCGTTGTTCCATTATGTGTAAGATTTCATCTATGAATTAGTCTAGGTCATACCTGATATAATCCAAAAGTTAATACTTTAATCTCGTCTGTCTAGTGGACCTTTTTCCTGTTACGGTGGAGCTGAAATGAAATTCTGATGGTTACTATTTTCTATTAGGATAGTCAGAATATTATTATATAGTTCAAATTGATGTAAATGCAATTCATGGTAGCCTTTTTATTCTACTATTAACTTTATACATTAAGATTTTTGATTAAGTCAAGTGTGATATAAGTTATACTCTACAGTTGCACTGTTGGAAACTGTGGAAAGTGGAAAAAGGTTGGTTCTTCTGAAGAACTTTACAACAGAAACTCGCTGATATTTTTGTGAAGTACGAAAAAAAAAAAAAAAAAAAAAAAGAAAAGAAAGAAAAGAGAAGAAAACTGCGATGCAATTAATTCCACAATAGTAAGAAGATTGTTGGGAAAATATAAGAATGAAAATTTTATTATGCAATGGATCTCGGATGGAAAGCAAAATTTACGTTGTTCTGTTAGTAGACAAATTTAATGATATTTTTCTCCTTTTATAGAATGAAATTGTTTCCGTTTTTTCCATGTTAAAATGTAGCAATAAATATAAAAAGCATGAAGAAAAAAAACTTCAATGGAGGAAAAAGTTATTTTTGTATAATTTCACAATCTCTCTCTCTCTCTCTTTTTATATATATATATATATATATATATATATATATATATATATATATATGTTGTGTGTGTTACCTCCATTTTGATAATGTGTTGAGTTCAGTTGTCTCAATTACGTATCAGTAGCAAATTTCAGCAATGATATGTTTCTTCGGCAGCTGAAGCTTCTTTGAAACATCTTTTAAACTCTGCAAAACAAAAGCTAGATATTTTATCTTCACTAGAAATGTTCAAAACCTTAATAATGCTTAAAAAGTTTACAATTTTTAAGCACTTAAGTATATTTGTGTTAAGCCATACTTATTCCATTTTTACACAAATATTTTAATTAATTCTGCAAAATAGTATATATAGGGGAGGGAGAAAAGATGAAATGAAAAAATTTAGGCGGTAAATTTTTAGTGAACTTCTTTGAATCATCATCATTAACTGAATTGTTATATGTACCTGAAAAATGCATACTTCTACGTAGCATTGCATATGAATTAAGTTTAACATCAATGATTGGCTACTGTAGCTTCTTGAGAATTTACGCTTATAATTAATTAATTAATTAACTTTAAAAATTCATACCATTTTAAAAGCTTCACTTTCCGATTCCAGGAGTACTTCATATATTTTCAAGCGTACATTAAAATGCCTGTAAAATTAATCAACACACATCTTTTTCTATTCTCATTATTCGTACTTGTTAAATGAGTTTTTGGATGATGAAAATATTAAAAAATAGAAAAAAAAAAAAGATATTTATATCTGTCCCTTTTATGAGCAAACTGTTCCATGGCGAGGACAAATGAATTGTACTTTTTGTGAAGAGAAAAAGTATTTGAATGCTCATAGTAACTTCGATTCAGTAAAACTAATTTAAAATTGGAAGCTTTATTTGCAGTAAAATTCATAAGAAAATAGCAATGACTATAGATTTTATCTACATATTTCAAAACATGAAAAAAAAAAATAGATTTATTACTTGAAAAAAAATGAGAAAATGAGATTTACTTAAAAGTGTGATTCTTCACAATTTATACAAATATTACATATTTTATTGAATTCGCTATAAACTATTATATGTTTCATCGAAATACGATGTCTTGGTATGATCAAAATTTAAACGAAAAAGAAATGTAAATCACTGTTGTTTTAAAACAATTTGTGTTTATAAATGTAAACTTTTTTGAAGTTTCAGATTTTTTTTTTTTTTAAATGGAATAGAAAGTAAGAAAAAAAAAAAAAAAAGCTAGCATTTCCTTATTTGAAAAATATTAAGAAGTTAAAATAACTTACTCGGGGAATCTCTGGAATAGGCAGAGCAAAATAAAATCATACAAAATGATTTGAGATTGTATAACGAATACAATCTCAAATAGCAATGCTGAAAAATAAACAGGCAATTTTATGTAGAACTGTTAGTATCAATTTATACAACTGCTTACGTTGTAAAATTATTTTAAGCCTTTCTGTAAAAGTATTTTAATTTTTTAAAAATTCCTTAGGGTACTTTACAAATCATTTTAGTAATTTTTTTTATCATCAATATCCTTTTTGTGAGGAATTAAATAATATCTTAAGAAAGAACTAAAACATGTTTTTAAACATGGAAAGCCGGATATTAGTTTGCAGCAGGATTTATACTTTTTAGGAGTAATAACAAAAATCAAAAGTTTTTGCTTGTAAATTGTATAGTTAGAAACTTAATATATTTTGTATTCAACAGAAACAAGGAACACAAGAAGAAAAATGAATTTCTTCCCAAATTTTTTAATAATCGTTTTCTTTTCAGGAAAAATTTTTGTGAAATTTCAGAGGGAATTTCACCTTACAAATTTCAAGAGTTTCTTTAATAACTTGCCCTAAAAATTTCACGACAGATACTATTATCTTCATCAAAAATATATTTTTTGCACAAAAATAAAGTTCATCAATCAGAGCTCGTTACTTTTAATAACTTTTAGTTATGCAACTTGGAAAGAGTTCCTTAACCTTAATCATTCTAAAACAAACGCACTCGACTGAATTCGGCAATGATGATTTACCACTTTTCAAAAAAGTTTTATGTTGCAAATTCTCAATGGAAATAATTCTTCTTGAGATATTTCAAGAGGTTGTATGGCAACCCTTCTCGTATTCCATGTCTATCGAGGCACTCAAGTGACGTGCCGGGAAAAAAATAAAAACAATTTGTGAAGCGCAGCAAACGGATTAAAATAAACAACAAAAAACGTCACATTGGAAACAATAGTTTTAACCCTGAGTGGCTCCAATAAGTATCGTGAAATTTTGACATGCAGGTAGAGCAGTAGGAAGTAAAACTACAAGGTCGGATATCGTCTGCTTTGAAGAGAGCATTGTGTTCTTATACAATACTTGGACCCGGTTAATAAGGTAAATTCAGTAGTTCTTTTGTGTACTCTGGTGTAAATTATTCACTGTATTTTATAAATTGGTAAAATATAAATTTATTTGTCATTTATGAATATTTTATAATAGTTACATTGTATTTATTTCATTGGTTTTTTTTTTACATCATCATGTTATAATATGAATTAATTCTTCTATTGAATTTTCACGCAAAGATATTCATTTTATTTAATATGTAAGCATTCACATTTCTTTCATTATTGTCTTATGCAATGATAATAATATAATCTACTGATCAGAATAGTATTTGAATTATACTATTCTGATCAGTAGATTATATTTTATAATTGTTTATTTAAAGGAGATTTTTATTACTTGCACTATATTTGTGTTAAAATGTATTATTTTTAAGAATAACATTCAAAAGGTACGACATTTGTATTTTTATTAATTTATTCTGGTAAGCACTTTTTTTTTTTTTTAAAAAAAAAAGAACAATATACATAAAACTTGATAAATATTTATAGAATTTAATTTGAATTTTGTATTTATTTATATACGTTGCATAAATTTTAAGTAAATAATAGTAAAATATTTTATTTTTTTGTAAATGTTGAATAATAAAGGATATG
Source organism: Nephila pilipes (assembly GCA_019974015.1). NCBI lineage: Eukaryota > Metazoa > Arthropoda > Arachnida > Araneae > Nephilidae > Nephila > Nephila pilipes. The sequence goes on from BMAW01051874.1 coordinate 277,208, forward strand.
TTTTGCTAAATATTATCAAATGATTGCGCATCTTGATCTTATGTATACCTTTCATCATTGGGTATAATTAGAAAGTTTTTAATTCTTGTTGTATGTAATAAATCTGATGCAATTTTGAAAACACTTTTTACTCAGTCATTTGAATGTTATACCGTTTAGTTACATGTCAGTTGAATAGTTTTAATATATATATTTGTAATATATATAATTAACTTAAATTTTTGAAGTTTTTTATTAATACAATTCAGGTCCAATTAATTAATTCAGTATTAATACAATTCAGGTTCCAATTTCAGGTCCTATTCTTTAACATAATACGAAGATTGATTTAAGTTGTATTTGCTATAAAATTTAGTTATATTTGAATTTTGTTGTTGTTTTTATTTGTACTGAATATAGCTAATTTCTTTATCCATTTTATTATTTTTATTTGTGAGGAACATTTTCAATCTTTTTGTACCGAATATTTTTTGTGTTTCATGTTTTCCATTTTAAATATTAATTGAAAAATTAGGACATAAAAGTGTTTAAGTGATTATAATGAACATATAATCTACTTTTCTTAATCTTCTTTAGATCTTTTTACGTGGCTTACAGGTTAAATGAACATATTTTAAACATTTTCTTAAAAGAATTCTATATCTCATTTTACGCTGTTTCAGTTTGTACGATTTTTCGAAGAGCGTATCTAGCATGTCAATAAAAAGACGAGTGCACTCATATGTCTCATAAATATTATTATACTCTTAAAAGTAATGAACCTTATTTAATCTGACAACATTGCGTGGGCGTAGTATCAGTGGAAAAATTCAAAGCCGAAAAGAAATTAAATTGAAAAATGCTTGGAATAGCAAAGTAACACTGACAATAAAATATTTAAGAAAATCCACTCACAGTAGAGAATCCTATAATTATTTTCTGAATATTCTGTTTTATTTAATGTACATTTCCTATTTAAATCCCTACCCATTATTTTGTAAATTGATTGGTATACGATAGTCGGATAATACTTAAGATTTAAAATATGAAATTGAGTTCATTTCTCTTTTGCAGAATGTATAAACGAAGTTGACTTAAGTCTTTTCTCTTTATAATAAACTTATATTTACATGTTTGAATGATTAGTTACAACCAGAAAAAAAAAAACAGCTGTTCAATGACCGCTCACGAAAAAAACCGGAACAACTTCGGCATCTCTCAGAGTTATTATGTAATTTACTTCAATGATGCATACGCGGAAACCAAAATTGTCATTTTCTCATAAGCCTGAAGTTTTTTGTGTCACATAGGAACATATTTAAAAACTCATCGGGTGTGTCAAATTTATGTCTAAGTGATGCCGTTAAATTGTGAATCATAATAAATAAAGTTCATTCGTAATATACAATGTATAAATACTCCATAAGAGTTCATTTCTTCCTAATTATCAATCGCTTATAATAAATTTATAACAATAGGAAATTATAATTATCAGACCATGATGTTTTTCTTCTAAAATATTGTTTGATAATTTAATTAAATTAACGAGTGATGTTAATATTTAGATGTATAAGAAAATTTTGAACGAAAAATAATCATAGCATTTTTCATGTCATTCAACTTTAAAAAATGTATTTGAATATTTTGAATATTATTAGAAAATAAGGAAATGGAATACTTTAATAATAATAATAAAAAAAAAAAAAAAAAAAAAAAAAAAAAAAAAAAAAAAAA
>BMAW01051874.1:294007-331967 GCA_019974015.1 Nephila pilipes
AAATCAAAATCCGAAGTTTTTGTGCTAGAATTTGAATTTAATACTTTGAATTAATTACTAGTACCTCTTCTAATGAATCTTATAGAATTGTAGAACAACTCCTCCGAATCAGATATGGAGTTGTAGTGGTCTATTAGTGTAACTCACATATCGAGTTACCTAAGCTCATTCAACAAAAGTATGAAAACTTTGCATATAAATATAAGCAAATGCGATTCTAACCTTATCTTGTGATAAATTTTCAATGCATAATATTTGCAATGCATGTTAACACACACACACTCACTCACACACACACACAAATATATATATATAGTTATTGCTTTAAATTTTGAAAACTTACAAATTTTGAAATTTAAGTACATTTTCTTTTTCAAACGCATTTTACTAATTGTAAGATGGTATATTTTAATGCATTTTTTTCATTCTTTAAAACATTTAAAATGCATGGAAAAGGAAATGGCTGAGTAAAAATGTTTAAGATACAACATGTTTCTGTAAAAAATATTTTAACGTTTTTCCTAAAGCAAATTTGTCAGAATTTTAATTGGTAAAAACCTTAAAAAATAAAAATACATTGTTTTGTACAAATTTGCCTTCGTATTTATTAATTTTCAACCTAACAAAATATTTTACATTTTTTTTTTTTTTTGAAAGAAATAGTAAAATTAGTGGCCTACAATTAAATTTACAGCAAAACATGTATTGCTGTTGTACTGTATTGCAGACTATCAATAAAGATGACTTGTTTCCCGGACATCACATTTATTTGCGCACATCTTTTCAAACATAAATCAAATACACAATTTTACACAAGCACCGTTTATCAACGTTCGTCTTTACCTTTTGGAACCAAACTCTATTCTCTTTTTCATATCCGTTGCCAGTAAATTATCTAAAATCAAAAATATGATCTGGTGTTACCAAAAAAATATATATATATATTAATAAAGAATATTGAAAAAAAGTATCACTTTAAGTTTAAATCATTTGCTTTTAAAAGTTGAAAAGATAATATTTTAAAAAAGTATCACATTAAGATTAAATCGTTTGTTTTTAAAAATTGAATATATCACACTGTGAACTTTTGCTTCAATTAAACACTAAAAGACGAAACATAGAAATGAATTACTAATTTTTTTTCTGCACGTAGCATTTTTGTACGCCTGTTCAGTGGATTTTTTTTTTTTTTTTTTTTTTTTTTGAGAATTAATTGTATTCTTGAAACTTCGAGCAATTGAAGATCTCACAACGGCTCAGGTTTTGCAGATACAAATTTTACACGGGTAACTAAACTGTCATTCAAAATATATGAATGTAATAAAACAGTCCGGGAAATACAACTGCATTTATTCGTCAATGGATATACAGTAGAATTTGTGAAGTTAGGGCCTTTGTTTAATATCCATATATAAGGAAGAAATTTTTCACAAGTCCACATAAATTCTTATCTTATAGGTCAATTAATTGAACAGTTCTTTTTCAGTCATATGTTTAAAGTGACATAACCAAAGTTAAATGGCTTTTAACCTTCGACTTTGCCAACATCTTCTCATACAATACAATGCAATAAACCTATTTATATCTTCAGCCACAAAAAGAACATTAAACTATTCATTTCAAATGCTTTTCAAATGAGCCTCTTTCTTGAGCATACAGAGAAAAAAATTCTCAAGTTCTTGAATCTCTTGAAATCAGAAGAGTTCAGTAATTTCAAACTTTAATAAATTTTTCAAAAAATATTTTTTTTATTCAAATTAATATAATTTTTTATTTAGTTTGATATTTGTCTCAGTTGTAACTGAATTAAAATTACAGAAAAGTACATTAGAGAAACATAGAAATAACAGTTGTAACGCTAATGTTTTTGTTTCCCTGAAATAAAACAAATTTACGTTCATTTTGATGTGTCTTTCAGTTATAAAGGTCAAATCTTAGTTTCTCTTTATGTAAAGAGTGATCATAAAACTTTTAATAATAAAGGTATTAAAGAATATATTAAAATAAACTATATTTTTGCTTAATCCTAAGACTGAATTTTTCTCAAAGATTTCTAGAAAGGGAGGAGAAATACCCTTGTTGTGAATCGTTACTAATGGGGAAAAAGAATTCGTTTATTTATAAATAACACGATCCCATACACAAAGGAGAAAGATTCAATGGTTGCTCTAAGTGACATCCTAGGTGTTTTCTCAGCTATCAAGAAATTTTCAAGCATATCTGGCCTTTCCATTGTTTTTTTAAAAAAAATCTCTTTTAGTTTTTTTTTTTTTTTAAATTACCTTCCATTTCATAATATCCGGCTTTTGCTATATACGTCATCTCAGAATTGTTATCACTTGTAATGATTCTACCTTAATATATGTTGAAAAGTAATTATAAAATTATGTATTATCAGAATGCGATTGAAATTTTGTCTTAAAAGGAATTCTAAATTGAAGTAGTTTAAACGATATATTTTAGAGTATTGTTTTTTCTGAGCACATACAAAAAATTTGTTAGCAATTCTAGAGACTAAAATATAACCAATATAGCATCAATATTGTAATCACAACTGTATTATTCATAAGACTGAATAAGATGAAGCCCAGGGACTTTGCAAATATCAGGGTCTTGGAATGTTTCTTGCAATTTATTTCTTTTTCATTATTTGGCTAATTAGAGAATGTTAGAAAAGGTCCGAAAATCACGAGAATCAAGAAACTTATGCAGTCTTGTGTATGTGGTTGGAACAAAAAAATGTATAAAGTTTTTTTTTTTTTTACTTTTTATTGCTGAAGGATCAGCATGATATCTAAATTCACCCCTTTTTGGAACAAAGAGTAGAAATTAGCCTTAGACTCAATTCAAATATTTTTCATCTTGTTGTGTACTACGACGACTTTCTTTTTATTTCGTTAAAGAAGCGTACGATCTATCTGTATACGACAACTATGTAAATAATTAAAAGTATTGCTTGTCATCTAACAACCACCAAAAACACAGCATTTTTTGTAGTTGGAAGACAAAATATCAATGAATGCTGCAAGTTTAGTTGTTCTCCTCAATAAAAAAAAATAAATGCTTTTACTGCGATTTCGAGATGTTCTATTAGAATTCTCATTAGTTTTGAGTGATATAGTTCTCATGAGCATTAAACGGATTGTTGTATTTATTCTAAGAAGATATAATAATACTTTCAAAATTTTATTTTAAGAAAATTTCTTTCGGTTAATATTTAGATACTACGTATTGCAATTTAGATTAATAATCGATGTTGTTGTAAAGCTTGAATTAGAAAAAGACGAACTATAATCGAAAATCCCATAGTTATGATTAAAACTAGTAAATTTTTTTGCCAGATGTCGATTAAAAGTTACAACATTTAAAGTGTAGCTAAAATTGGAAAAAAATAGATATTTATTTATTTATTCCAAAACATTTTATGCTGTACCACATTGAGAGTTTCTTCAAAAAAATATTGCAATTAAAATAATTAAAGTAATTTATTATTTTATTTCGTTTCCTGATTGAAATTAATAATACAGTCTTTCTCCACTATGACAGGGGTATTTCATTCAAAATTAATACTTGTGTACCTGAGATCAACTCTCAAAAACCATCACGTTTCTCAGATTTGTTTCTCTAATTTTCTCGGATTCCTTCACACAAATTACATAATAAGACATCTAACGGCAGTTACAAAAGTCCAACATGGCTGACAAGAGTGAAAAAATACCCCACTAGAATGACATGACCAACTAGAACTATGATACCATCTAACCGTCCATATTTTCGACGCTTATCTTAATGCTGGTTTTATAGCGGGATTTCTTCTTTTCCTAACTTTGAACAGTCACTGCATTCTTTTTTATTGTATATTTTCCACGTATGAATGTTAGTGACACACACCTACGTTTTGGGGGTTATTAAAAATTCGCACACACATAGATAACGGATAAAATATGAAATTCTTGTCACGGAAGTCGACAGTCGTTCACTTCACCGAAAGGCTCGATATTAGCTGAAATCAGGCGGCGTTATGGTTATTATATTTTACTTTTATTCCAGTAAAACTGTACGTAAAGTCACCGTTACTGTGTTGCCGCAAGCCCTATGTACTATTTCATAATCTTACTTAAAGATAAGAGGGATAGGTTAAGGTTACTCTAACAATTTTCACTCTTTATTACTCTCGATGAAATCTAGGAATGGGACACGATATCCAAGATAACTGTTCTGGTTCGCTTTTACAGAAATGAAACACATTCCTCAATAGGGCTGCAAGGGATGAAATTATTATAAAGGATATTTTTGGAAGAAAGTCGTTATAGATAATACTGAATTCTTTTGGGGAAAAAAAGAGGCATATTCGAAAACTGTTTTAAATAAATTATTTTTTGTCTCCTTACTTTTTCTTTTAAATCGTGAAATAAAGACACAACGATAATATATTTAATTGTATTTAAACTGTTTATGAATTATAGATAGAAAGGGAGAGAAAATGATGATTATTTATTTGATTGATCAAATTATTTATTTGATTTTAATTTTATTACTTTCACCACCGTGTAGCCTTTTTCACTTAGTTTTAGCTTTAGTGTCTATATCTGTAGAAGTTCTGTAATTCTTTAACTTTTCTGCAGTTTATTTTTGTAATGAAATAAAATTTCATTCCATAAACATCTTCATAGTAATTGTTCACATACAGAAAAAAGCAAAGTGTAACTTTTTTTGTGAAAAATAATCCTTTTTTTTAAAAAAAATACCTTATTATTTTTATCTTTATGTAAAAAAGATTCATGTAAAAGCAAACTCAATAAGATGTTAAGGTAAATGAGATGTCTTCGACAAGGAAAAGTGGTTCAGTGTATAGAATGACATGTGTTTAATTGCTCTGCAGAGTTTTAAAGTTGTAAAAATTTTCAACAGATTTTATGAAAGATATACCTAGAGGAAAATACATAACTTATTAATGTAAATAGATCTATTTAGGTTTTCAATTACTCATACATAATTACTCACTCTTTCAAATGTGTTTTCCTTACATAAACTGATAAATGAATATATAGATATTCCAATGTTAAAATTTGTCTTCAATTGCTTTTAATTTTAAAAAATTACGATCCTTATAGCTTAAAATCAGTTTATTTTCCCTTGTAGAAGGTGTCTTTGTCACCTTAAAAAAATTTCAAAGGAAATTCAGCCAGCTGATAATGTTTGTGAAATTATCAATGTTTTTATAAATATAAGAAAAATTATTCACGAATCTATAGTTGTGTAAAATGCAATTATAAATAGTATTTCTAAAAATACTAAGACTTTAGGAATTAGTCCAAAACGGTGCCTTTTAAATTAAGAAGACGAACAATATCCTTCTTACCACAAATATTAATATAAAATATATTATCAATTATTATTGATAAACTCCTTAAAATTCATATTCAGTTATATTACCATTTGTTTACAATAATTTTAAATAAGTTGGTTAGAAATATAAATATAGTTTACTTTCTTTATTATTATATTTTGAAAGATTATTATACCACCAAAATATATATTTAAACATTTGAAAACTATTATATTCAATATAATTATATTTATAATAATACAAGTAAATATTAGTCAAATAATTACTCGTAGATCCACCTTGTGAAGTGCCTTAAATTTGTTCATATGTATATATTTTTTCTTTTTAAAATTTATATAATTTTCTCATAAAACTAGATTAACGAAGTAATTAAATTTTTCACATGAAATAACTTTATTAATATTAATTTTCTCCAAAATCCCAATTAGAACATTGATAAGATGTTCAATGTCTATTAAGTTAAAATGATCTTCACGATCAAAATTATATATAGCATAAATCTGTTAATTTTCAACATACTTAATTACATCAACACTGTTTTTAATCATAGCAATTTTATTCAAATTATATATAATAATTTGAAGAATTTATTTTGCATTGTCTTACCAGAAAAAGTTATACTTGTATAAGTATTTGATATATTATTAATAATTCTAAATTTAATAGGAATTTTATGAAATTTTCGTGTTAAAATGTGAAATAATTTAGCCTTATTTATATCAACACTAATATTTTTTTTATACAGTGTTAGATTAGAAATTTCTTTCTGATTTTTTTGAAAAGAATTATTATTTTCTAGATGCTCATTTGTTAAATTAATGTAGAATTTTTTGTATGCAATAGCATAATAATATTAAGAATTTTGTCTACATTAACTATTACAAAGATGGCCTGGGAATTAATAATATCCTTATCTTTATATATATATATATATATATATATATATATATATATACATATATATATATATATATATTAATACTGAATTTTCCAATTTGGTCGATTATTTCTAGAACTACTGGACAGATTTTATTGACTTTTTATAGGGTGGATATAATACCAAAAAAATTAATCTTTCAACAGTTATAATACACGTGAATTATCATACGTGACACTCATCGGAGACGCAAGGTATGAAACAGCATTTGAAGAACAGACCAAAAAAGGGTTAATAGGGAGTATGGTCCCCTCTTACAGAAATATAGGCCTCGCAACGTGATTTTATGCTGGAAATAAGGGAGTTTTTGAGTTGGCAATTGGCCCCACTCGTTCAGCAACGCTATTTTTCAGGTCATGGATAGTTCTTGGAGGGGGGGGGGTTGCGAATAGCAATTGACCTCCCCAGAGCGTCCCAGGCAAGCTCTATAGAATTGTGGTCTGGAAATCTGGCTGGCCAATCCATCCGGTGAATATCCTCACTTTCCAGAAATTCGCCGACCAGCTGAGCTCTATGTGACATCGCGTTGTCATCCATTAAAAGGAAATCAGGACCAATTGGACCACTGAAAAAGCAGATATAGTGCTCCTCTTCCCTATACCTCGCAAGAATCGCAGTGCCTCTTTCAAAGACACGGAGAAGCGTGTGGCCTTCCAAAAAGATGCCTGCCCAGACCATCAAGCTTCCGCTTCCTTAATGGTCGTTTTCTTGGACTTTGGAGGGCAGGTAACAGGCCCCTGGTTCTCTCCAAATGAAAGTACAACGAAAATCACTGGTTAGGCTGAACTGGGACTCAACAGTGAAGAGAACGGTCATCCATAAATTCATGCCCCTATCTGTATGATCTCTGCGTCATTTTAAGTAGACTGAGCGGGACGCAAACAGCCCTCTCTCATTAAGTATTCTGGAAACAGTCACCCTTGAAATTCGGGATATTGTGCCTGCATACAATTCATGACTGACTTGAGAAGCTGTAGTACTCCTGTTACGCCTCGGTAAATGGACAAATGGCAATCTTCTCTCGCCGCCACAACTCTTGGACTACATTTCTTAGGCTTTCTCTCGACGGATCCGATATCCTTAAATTGTTTCCATCAATTGGACTCGACGCCGTGCGTTGAATCGAATTCTCTGGAAATCTGGATTTGAGACTGGCCTGCTTCTAGCCCACCTACAATTCGCCACCTGATTCCCTCATCTAAACGATGGTCGTTACTCAGTTTTACTGTTTGAATTTTAATTCAAGCGATTGCTGCAAAATAAATAAATAAATAAAAAAAAAAAACAAGAAATTCGGCGAAATGCGCTAGCGAACGGAATTCGGATTTTGGCACATGCGCTTATAAATCCTGTTTTTTGACTAGTTCCGCCCCTGTACACGTATACGCTTACGTATTCGATGTACAAGATTTGCATCTTTGTTTTGAAGCAGTACTTTTACGTTTCGCTCAATTCTTTTCAAAAAATTCTACAAAATATGCAAATTCTCTTAATTTTGAGCATCAGTATATATATATATATATATATATATATATATATACATTATAAAAGTTTTCTTATTTTTTTTTCCCTTCTGAATGAAATTTTGGAGAATTTCTTGAAAATTATGTCTTAAGAATTTATTTATTCACAAGTATTGAAAAAATAATTGCTTGCATATTAATGATTATTTTTTTTATATAATCCTTATGGTTAAGATGTGCATGTATTGGTTTTCGTAAGTTGTAAATCCTTGAAATGTTTGAATGAACAGCTATATTATCTCAGGATACAAGTATGTTCATAAAACATAAAAACAGCTACGTTTTCCTTTTTAATCCTCTTCAAGTACTTAAATGCTTACATTTTTAATCTTTTTCACGCTTTATAGGCGATATTTACACATGATTTAGATAAATTCTCTGATTCCAAAGATTGTTTCGTGATGCATTGAGGAAAGATGATATACCGGAACATAAATAATCCTATTTTCAAACATTTAAATCTTTATTTAAAAAAAGTAACGTTTTATAATTCATTTCTAACTATATTTATTGAGTTCGTGTTTTTCTGCTTAGCTAACTTGTAGAAATAGTAAAAAAGTATTTCCTGTAAAATACTTGTGCATTTACAGGATTCGTTCCGCTTCAGGAATCGAATTCGTAAATTTTCCACGGTCTTTTTTTTTCAATCAAAATTTTAACAATGTTGCCGGAATGCAGACGTAGACGAATATTTCTAGCATCTTAATTTATAAAAAAAAAGTGTTTCAATGGGAATTCCGAAGCATTATTCATTCTTGCGTTACCTTATGATTCATTATTTTATTATGATACTCCTAAATAGATTAAATTTTACCTAAGTATTCCTGTAACTGTGATGTATAATAAAGGTTACACTAGGGCTCTAACATATTGAACAGAATAGATGATATAGAACCCGTCATATATTAGTATAGATGCCATTAATATAGTACATGTTCATGACTATATTAATAGCATCTATACTAATATTTACTTTCAGTATTCAATAAACTTTGTTATTAACTGACATAGCATCTATAAAAACATGTCATCGTAACTGTAATACTTAATTCCAAAGAAAGAATGGCTTCACTTTTTCAAAAATATGAAAACAAATTTCAAACAATTAAGTTGGCGAATTTGCGTGTTTCAATGTAATTTCTTATTAATGTATTCTGTTTCCCAAAAAGGAGAATTTCTTTTACTGTTAAAGGATTAAAATTGGAGCATATATTTTTGCCATTATTCTTTTAACGTTAAAAGCATCTATTTGAAGGAAATTTTGCTATCATATTGATATATTGTCATTTCGAACATTTTCGACTGCTTCTTTTGGTCCATTTAAATGATCCAGTGATTGCACATAAAAAAATATACCTCGTGATTTAAATATCCTAAAGGATTGAACCTTTCAAAATTTTCATGTAGATATATTAAATATTCCCTTTGAAATTTATTATATTACGTACAGTTAAAAATATTGTTTATGCCAAGAATCCTTGAAAGTTTGAATCATATTTTTTTAACATTATAATAAGTTATTTCTCATGAAAGAACTGGAATTTTTTTTTAAAAACTATTTACAAATATTTTTGCATATATTCTATGCAATAATAACAAATTAGCTAAAGTCTTACCCTACTTAATTTTTGTATTATAATGGTTATAAATATTACATTTTGTTAAACTATATTATGCTCTATCTTTGATATTTTAATTAAGTGTAATGTATTAATTTAATCTTTTATAAGTCATTAAGAAATAGTTTCACTTAAATTACTAAAAGAAGATTCAATTAATAGTAAAACGAATTTTCTATGGTAATGATAAAATAAATTATTACAAATTAGGAACACAGACACTTTCCATACTAATTTTATTTTCTATTTTCCATGGACTCTTGCTATACTAGTTTTTGTTAGATTTTGGCAACTCAAAATTGTGAATTATAATTTGTAGGGAAATTTAACGTTTGAACTAACATTTGATTTTTCATTCTTCCACACACATTATAAAGTCCCACCTAGTTTACCAAGTATTTGTTTTCTTGTACATGACACTTGAAGCCACCAGTTGATCATTATCAATCATAATATTATAGGATTATAACTTCGATTATTTTGTGCTTAAAATTTTTGACTGTAATTTTGTAGAGGATAATTTGAATTCAGACCTACGTCAAGCTACTATGGCCTTTGGTTATTTGTATTTTTATCCGTTTAAAATGAGGTTGTTACTGTAGTGAAGGCTATAATGAACTTTTATTGTCGCTAAATTACACTTTTTGTATTCAATGCCATAAACAGGCAAAATAAATGTTTGTTATTGTTATATACACCTCTCACTCTCTCTTATATATATTACTACGTCTCTTAGTCGTTTTGCCTATAATAATCTTGTTGTATTTTATTCAGCCTCGTTTCTCGCTCATCATTTTCACATCATATAATGAAGTAATAGCCTCTTTAAAGTGAAAATACATGATAATTTTTTTTCAGGTTCAGCCTAATGGATGTAAATATTTACAAATTCCGAACAATAAGATTCGTCAAATTTAGTGATTATTTAGTTACGTCAAGAGTATTTTAAAATTTTCCCTAAACATCACGGATTTTGGCGCTTTATTGGCTTCACTTAATTCTGGTATACTCAAATTGTGGCATCCATACTTCCTAGGAACATGTGGATCGTTTGAAAGAGATAAGGGAGTTTCTATAAAAAGTAATGTCAAGAAAAAGCCCGTTACGAAATCTTTACGGAAAAATAATCTCCGAAATTGGTTTTAATAAGTATTGTATGAATGAATGTGTAATAAAAGTAAAATAATTCTAAGAATTATTAATTATTTTGGTGATATTTTAAATATTTTTTTATTAAGAATATGATTTCAATTTATTTTTCCCTATCAAAAGAATTCACATGTCTTTTCAAAGATTTAAATATGAAAGTTTGAATAATGCTAAAAAAATAAAAACAAGCGATTCCAAAAATACGTTCCAAAGATATCACAATAATGTATAAAAGAAAAAAAATTATCTGAAATTGTTCAAATCATTCATTGCTTAGGGGCTTCTTTTTAAAAGAAAAAAAAATCGTTCTTTCCCCCCTAACATTAATTATCTTTTACGTAAGTGGATAGTAATTATTAGTAGGTAACTAAAATCATGAAAAACAAAAACACATAACGTTCTTCTGAGAATAAAATTTACATGACGTACATTAAATAAAGTTTCATCCATGCCTTATACGTGTAGATAGAAAAACTCGTTCGGATGTTCCTCTATGAATATTTAGAATCCTGATGCATGAATCAAACAATTTCTCTTGAAACTGTAGCAACTTATTAAAATCTTATTATTCCGGTGTTGTTGTTGTTTTTTTCAAAACTTTTATTATGAGTCAAAATTGATCAATTCGATACGAATCTATGTTTATCTAGGTAAAAGTTCTTAGCAGAATTTACTTGTTTCTATAGTCGCATTTACGTTTCAAATTTTGACGATATTATTTTTATGGTTCAGAATGTACCTTCTACTTTTAATTGAAATACATATTAATCTTAAGATTTGAGTCGGAATTTAAGCTGATTAGCAGTTAGTTGATGATAAAGAGAATTTAAACGCCTTTTGATCAGTCAAAAAGTATTGCTTCTATTAACGAAATTATTTTAGTATTTAATTAGCATATTTTGATCTATTAAACATATTTGATAGGCTAGAATTATGATTGAGATTTACATAAAATATAAATATCAAATAAGAATATAGGTAATATTTTTAATTAGAAATTTTAAAAACTTAGAAAAGTGTTTCGAATGCTACAACATAATCTTAGTTTAATGAAACATTTAAAAAAAATTCATTATCAGCGGTTTTTGCATCGCTTTGGGTTAGAGAGAAAATACAACCATATGTGCTTTTTTTAGTTAAATATTGTTTTCTGAATATATATTCCACAGAACAGAATCCTTTATATCTTGTAAAAATAATTTTAATGACATTTTCCGTCTTAGTAATAATTTCAAACTTTATAGTAATTCAAAACCACTTATTTAAAGTTTACAAAAATATTCTTAATGCAACTCAAATTATGGAACTTAAAAGTTTTATACCTTTTCAAAGCTGATTTTTTTCTCTCAGCTTAAACAAATATATTAATTAATGTTATGTGCTACCTTCTGATATTAAATTAAGTTTATGAACCTTGCAACAAAATCCATAAAGACATTTTGAAACCCAGCAATTCAAGATGTTTAATTCTTGTTCGAAATTTGATTATATTTCTATTTCTATACAATAATTATCCTAGAAGATTGCGTACACAATGACATTAGATAATTCTCATATGTTACTCAGTTATGCATATATCCTCAAATAAAATTGCAAGCCTTGATTTTCGGGTTATAATGGAAAATACCAAAATAATTAATTTTCATGAAAGTTATTTACATTTCAAATTAGATAATATTTTAAAATGACCTTTGGCCAACCCGCGCAAGTGTAGAATCTCTGATTAGACTATACTACAAAAAGTAGTTGCTTGTTTGTTGGTTTTATTAACGTCGCACTAGAAGCAAAACGAGGGCTATTGGCGATGAAACTCGTAATTGTGAACCTCGGTCAAGTGACAATGATGACACCTGAGCTGGCTCCCCCCTCCCCTAACTTCCACCCCACTCCACGGGAGGATTTTGAGCCACGACAAATCTAACGTGTATCAGCCCCGGCTACATGGTGGTTCTTCAGACCTACGACTCGACGGAAACTGCCGGCCACGAGCCCGCTGCCTTAATCGCTAGGCTACCGCGGCTACCATTACAAAAAAAAGTAAAATAAATAACATTTACATATAAAACTAATGAAGTACTTTTTTGTTCCCTTTTATAATTGATTCAAGAGTTGAAACACTAAATATTCTTTAATACTGATAATGTTAACAGAGTTTTCATGGTTTTGTGTTAGAAATACGATTATATCGAACTTTTTTTATAACATTTAAAATGTAATGTTTTTTTACCTTTGTATTTTTAAAATTATACACGAATAATACTTACTGTGTAATTTTAGCAAGAAATAGAATTTTATTTGTTGCAATCAATTGTTATTAAATGAAAATATTTAATTAACTTTAAATGTAGTGAAGTCATGTTTTTCTGTTACATATCATTTGAATTTAAGCCGTTTTAAAAAAATTAAATTTTAGAACTGTTTAGCGAGTTTCACCATCGAAACTATTTCATGTTTTACTACGATTTCTAAAATAGTAGACCTTTTTATTTCTCTGACTACTAGACGCGCAAAATTGTTTGGGGATAGAAGGAGTTGAGTGGAAAGGAAAAGAATAATGTTCTGGCGGATGAGCCTCGCTGGGAAAATGCAGACGATGCGTGGAAAGGAAACAATGGATGTCTATTTTAGAAGTTCAGATCGCTCATCGAGATAGGCGATATAATCGCAGTCAACACGATCATAAAGCACCATCATCGCAATGCGCATTTACTGTGACTCAAGGACGAATACATTTCTAGAATTTTACTTTCTTTTTGGAGGAGGAATATTTTGATGAAAGTTAATTAAGCTAGATTTCGGTTTTATTAACTGTCAAAATTACTCTGAATAATGTCCCAACATTGTGATACATATAACAGTTACCGTGAAAAGTTCTTACGTGATTGATAAGATTAAATTGGTGTTATTTTACAATTGTCGATAGTATTTTTAATTCTAAATTTTGTTATCTTTTGTAAAAATTTATTTCTTCTGAAACGGGTTTTGTGATCCATTTGTTATTTGGATTCAGATAAAGACGGAATTAGTGGTTGAAATAATAAGCAACATGATCTTCATTTTATAACTTGATGAACATAAGCAATAGTATAAAAAATCGGTATCAAAGCAAAATTTTAAAATAAGTTGGTTTGATTCACTGAATAAAGATGTTAAATGTAAATATTTGGAAATAATAGACGTATACGCAGAAATTTGTATATTTAGCCTTATTTTGAATTTATATAAATTTTTTATTAATTTTACATATTCATAATATTTCCATTCTTCATTTGAATAATCAATTACCTAAACTTAACATGCAATTTTAAAAAAAATGTAGCCGAGTGTAAGAATTGATTATACTATGTTGCTTAGCTCTTTTCACCATATTATTATTCGCACTTTTTATTTCAAGTGCAATGCTTTAGTTTAATAAAACTCACAAAAATTTATATATGTTAATTTACTTGAGATATTGAATGACGGGTGTTATAACTGCACCGCAATTATTAATTGCTAAATAATTAACTATTGCGCACGTTGTTAAACAACTTTGGCGGCACTACAATCTATACTATGCTGAAAAGCAAATTTATACATTCTGTGCTAATTCTGTTTGAAATAAATAATTGATTTCTTCATTAGTACTCCTATTTTACCATATTCCAATACTACTCCCTGTTTAAAAGTAATGTTTTCTTGTCTTTATTTTGGTGTCAGATAAATATCATTCCCACAAAAAAAAACTTTGCAGTAAATATCTTTTTTATAATAAATCACATTTATCAAGTATTTTAGTTGATATTTTTTGAATGAAATAAATAATCCATCATGTTGCTGATGTTAATCCGAGGTATGAATATTAAATAATGAGACTGACGCTGCTGTAGAAGAAGCACGCTTGCTCCAAACGCTAGCAACCGATTCCTGTTAAGCGTGAAGCCTTTTCTTTCGAATGCAGTGCCTCACATTTCTGTAAATACAAATCCGTATACCTGTAGTTTTCATTCGTATTGGAATTTTTTTTTTTATTTCCCCGGAAAAACGATAAGTGTAACAATAGAGCAACGAATTGTTGGGAAATTCACATGAAACTTGGATAAACCGCTATTGAAACTTATAATTTATTGAAAGAAGTATATAGAAATCGTCTTCTGTCAGCTCCTTCAGGACGCTTGCCACTTTCTCTTTCATAGTTTTAATGGATTCAAATCTTGTTTCTTTTAATGCAGATTTCACCTTAGGAAACAGATAAAAGTCTCGTGGCGTAAGATCCGGCGAATAAGGCAGATGGTCTAACACTGAGATGCTGTACTTGGCTAGAAACATCTTGACAGATAACGCAGAATAATTTTTTCTTCCACAATTTGGGTTGTTTTTTCCTTATTCTTTCACGGAGTTCAGCAAGAACGTGAAGGTAGTAATGTCGATTAATAGTTTTACCTTTAGGAACCCAGTGAAGGTCCCCAATCCCATGAATATCGAGAAAAAAAAATAACTCCAATCACCATTACTTTGAATTCGATTTGCTCATTCAAGCTTTTTTGGCTCTCGGTGAAGATATCAGTAAAAATAATAGTAATGAAAGACATTTTTAATTCTTATTTTTAAAACTGGTAAAATATTTGACACCTTAGTGCATATATAATCCACGTGATGAATCATGAAAGGATTAGGGAGTATTAGGTTGATATTTAAGTTTTATTAAAAGTTCAGATTCTACTGGAAACTAAAAGGATGTGAAGTTTTCTAATAGCTTTTCAATGAAACCTTCTAACTCTCTCAATGTTGCATTCGGTTTATAATATCTTCGAATACTTTTAATGACTAACTATTTCACAGTTATTTGTAACTTTAGAATAGAGAAAGTAAAAGCCTAGGGGAATACATTCTTTAATTTTGAATGACATTCTTTAATTTTTCCAATATATGAAATTGATTCTGTCAAAAAATGGCAATGTTTCTAATAGTCAATCAACGATATCTTTTCTTTCATCCATAATTCAGATAAAACTAGAGAAAAAAATCTTTTTTTGAATAAAAGATACCTGTGTTGTCATATTTATACATTGACTAACCATGATTTTCTTCCCCTAGGCTTAGAATTGTTCTTCCATAGAAATGCTTATCAATAGAGGCATATTTTTCATAAAACTCGTCAGTCCAAACAAGTTAATACCTCCATTCCATATGTCCTTTTCATAGATTTTAATGCGTAAAATCCGGTTTTCTGCAAATAGTCACCCGATAGGAATTATTCTGTAAAGGAAGTCTGGTCTGTTCTATTCGAAATGGCTGTTTCGTTGCTGTGTCGAATTCACAAATATGCATATATAATTGAAGTGTTCTGGTCCGTGACGGATAGATGGGACTGAGAGAAAAGTCACCTAATCTTTGCAGCCGATATCATTGTTTTTGTAGTCGTAGAAAAAAGCATATATTACTTGAATTAGCTCTAGAATTTCACTATTCTCTGCATTTATTTGAACAGTCCGATATTTCACTAAAATCAAAAAAGACGAAGCTCATTTAACTGATGTTGGTCTAACTAGCATTCATCTTGGGATTTGATTTATATGGGCTTTAATGGGCGATGTGTTTGTTGTATGGACGTTTTAAAAATGTTTTGTGTTTTATGAAAGCAGAAAACACAGTTACTCCAACTCAGTTATAATAAGTTGGAATATGAAACAATTTTGTGTGGTAGAAATAGCTCATTTTATAATAGCATGAAGATGCATATACACATGTGAGCTGAAATTATTTCCAAAATAACCGAAGGAAGAACCATCCACGATCCATGAAGGTCACAAAAATGTAGATGATGGAGCCTGGTAATTCGCGAGCTGAAAGAAAACAAACGACGCCATTCCTATGTGTACTAAAAAATTCATTTGCGTTCGTAAAAAAAAAAAAAAAAAAAAAAAACAGGAGATTGTTCGGTGAAAGTAGTTTGCTAACATTTAAACATCTGAGAGCCGAATCTTTCGCAAACGTATATGAAAATGTATGCGTGCCTTAACATAGTAAACGCTTAAGAAAATTTAAATAAAGGCAAACCAATAAAAAAAACTTTTCTGCTCGCCTTTTTAAACTATATTTATTGCATTTGATGAACTTCGGTTATCAGGTGTTTTCATTATCCGATCATAGGTCAAGTCAAAAACACTAACGTTTGCTAAATGTTACCTTTCGTTTAGTAAACGTTTACTATGGTTCTGCCTTTCTAAAAAGTTATGTTCTGTTGCAATAAAAAAAATCCTGTTAATTATGATAATTATGTGTGTTTAAGACAGCTAATACAAGTGGTTATGATTACGAGTTTCATGGCTGGCCCAATTCAAATCGAATTGTAATGTTCGAGTTTTGATTCTACTAAGATCGTTAAGCGAAATAATGTAGGATGTCACTATATTCTCGTTAATTGGAACTGGTCCTAAAAGTTTTCCTTGGATGACCTGGAAACTATGAGAAGGGGGTTCCAATTCAGGTACCATCCTCGTCACTTGATGGTAGCACTGTACTTCATTAATAACCCCCATATTTTTGTACAACGAGATGTTAATTTAGCTAAACTGACTGATAAACTTCTGTGTGTGTGTAGCTTATCAAAGTTTATCTTTTTTTTTTTAATCAAAGTTTCATCTTATTTGCAAATTTACTTGATACTATAAATAGTTGCATTCCAATTCCAATAAAAAGAGAAAATATTGGTCATAAGTATAATTTTAGAAAAATTAGTAGAACAGAGCTTTGCTTTGAGTTTTATTAAGTCAAATAAGATGTAAATAAATGTTTTTGAATATATGAAGAGAAAAAAATATTTCATTTTCTCAAATCTTCTTTTTCTCTTTTTATTGCTGAAGTGTGTAAAACTGTGATGACTCCTAGTTTTATTTACATTGTACTTGATATTAGCTCAAATGTTATTTTTCATATTTTTGCTCTATTACTTGTTTTTTTTTAAATAACCCAATACCACAAACTTCCTGTGAAAAACTCAGTATATTTTTCACATACATGTTTAAAAAATAAAAGCAATGTCGCGTAAAAATTAGTGAAAGTTTTATGAATAGCACATTCTTAAAATCTCTAAATTACCGATCATAACAACATGTCTTGAGTAGTCTTCAATTTGATATTCAATAATAAAATTATTTTATGAAACATATTTCATTTTTTGAAGTAAAACAATTAGTGAACAATGTTATTGACTAATTAAAAAGTTTAATTTTCTAGGAGGAAACAATTGAAAAATATTTTAGAAGAAAAATGTATTATAGTTAAGCTTATTTTTTCACTACTATTTTTATTACACTTGATAATTTGTCCCCCCCTTCCATAACATCGTAATTTTTTATTATAAAAATGACGCAACTTGAAAAGTAAAAGCCTTTTCCCACGCTACAAGTCTTTTCAATATAGCGTTAAGATAACCCTCGAATAACCCAGAGAAAATTATATCTTACATTACACGCTAACCCCTTTCCTTCGCAGTAAACAAAAGAAAGAATTGAAACTTCCCTCCTCCATGTTCACAAACTGTATCACCCTAACAAAGTGAGGGTGTGGGAGGAATCATTTCTAACTTTTTTTTTCCCTCTCTCACCACCTGTTGTTGGTCAACTCATGCGTAACACAGTTGCACTTCTTGGCGTCATTTGGCGCATTTTCAAACAAATATTTATCGCTTCATAAACTATGACTTTTACACATTACGGAATTGTGTCCTTTTTATATATTTCACCAATCATTGGAGATTTATGACAGGATATAATTCGACTACTGGCCATCGTAGTGTAAGTTTGGTGATTGAGATTTTCGTCCACATTCTAAGAAATTCAATTGAAATTCAATCCATCTTCATATTTTTAAGAATATCAAATAATTCAATAAGTTATACAGCAATTTGTTGTCGATTACGTTTGTGTGAAAGAAATTTAAATAAAGTTTTTACTAAAGGTTCTGATGTATTTAAATAAAACGCAAATATATAAATAAAATATTTTATTTATTTATCGATTAATGATTGATATCAATTCATTTGTATATAAATAGTACAACGACAAGATTATTTCATATAAAACATACTATAATAAAATATTTTTTTACTTTTTTAACAAAATATATATTAACATTACTTGAATATATACTCAAGAAAAATGTTACGATTTTGCTGCTTAACATAGTTTCTATTTAGGCATGCTTATGCGAGAGTAGTAGCAGTATTCTAGTTACTGTTTTGCAATCATACAAAAAAAAAATCCTTATTACTATATTATTATAATACTTACTGTATGCATTGTATTTATAGTTATGGGAGCTGAAGAATTTTAAAAATGTACCTAACGGAATTTTTTTTAAAATTTATTTATTTTTTGAGATGCACATCTGCTTTTTTGCTGTGATATATTTTGTGTAATATTCACCTTAAGAAACCTCAAAGAGAAATAAAAATTATTCATACAAGGGGAGAAAAAAAATTTTTGAAAAAATTTCATTTTTGTAATGCGATGGAAAACAATCAAAATATATTTTAAGGAATTTATTTCATGAAATATAAATTAATGAGTTTTAAACGGTATTTTTTATTTTTCTGACCAAAATAGTGTTTTCATTACGATGTTCAAAATTTTAAATTATGGATTTTGTTCTCTTGATTTCTCGAAAAAAGATTTTAAAACTGTTCAGTCAATTTATAACGTCCTCAAAGCTTTTCAGCAGTATATTTACAAGATACGAATATATGTAAAGTTCTCTGCTTTATAAATGTTATGTATGTAGACAGTGGGGGGATGAGATTGTTCATCCCAAATCTACGATGGTTTGCTCTTACGCAAAGGGCTGGTTGTCTGAGGGGGGGAGGTAATTCCATTACCGGATTCCATGTGGTTTTTGTAGAAATTCAATGATGAGGCTTGCAGTAGCTTTACTTGTTTATTAGGAGAGATGATGAAGAGTGAAAAGTATTTACACTATGAGATGACGAAATGACCAGTTCATCGGAGAAAAATAGAGGCTGCCTCATTAACCCATAATGGCGAAGGGCGCTGGAACTCGCTCGTGCGTTTGAAGATTTCTTCCGACGTGGGTAATGCGAAGGAGAAGAGAAGCGGAAAAGTGAGGGAAAAAGGGAGCGAAAACGAAGTGTCACTCAGTTTTGTTCTGGAATAGGTGGCGCTGCATGAGCTATCACATGATTCTGATTTGTGGTGCCATCTATCGAGTATCGGAGGAACTGGTTTTACAGTACATTGGAAAATAAAATTAATTGTTTAATAATTAGCTGGAAAATCCTACATGTATTACATATTAAATGAAATTCTTTGGACTTATTTAATTTATCTAATTTGGTTATTAAGCATAATGTGTGTTAAATAAGTTAAATGTTTAATCTTTTTGTGTTTTGTGCGTCTTTGATAAAAAATTTATTATACTTTAAACATCATACATGCATCTAACATGAGTGTATTAAAATTGAATATTTAGTAAATACCATTTTAATCAAATAAACAAATAAATTTTATATTTTAATATTTAATTAGTCATTTTATTCTTTGCAATTTGTATTTGTTTGGCTACTACTTTCAGATTTTTGTCACATTGAGCTTTTATGATAAATTTTTCAAGCCCGTCAATGAACCTTGGGATTTTACATTTCCTAACAAAATTTCAAACATTTATTTATAGTCCTTTTAGTTGGTTTGATTTGTGTTGATGAAATAATAATTCACTAAAATTATTTCTTATTTTTTACCACAAACGATTCTGAAGATCCATCGTGTAGTTAACATGTTGCATGCTAGATCTGTAAAGGCTCAAAGTCTTCACGCTGGGATGGTGTTGGAGAATAGGATGTCAATTCAAGTGTCGTTCTCGTAATTTACCGAGTCTCAGAATTAT
This sequence comes from Nephila pilipes, assembly GCA_019974015.1. Taxonomy (NCBI): domain Eukaryota; kingdom Metazoa; phylum Arthropoda; class Arachnida; order Araneae; family Nephilidae; genus Nephila; species Nephila pilipes. The sequence continues at coordinate 314,468 of BMAW01051874.1, forward strand.
GAAGTCCGTCACCAATAACCAATCTCACTTAAAAGCAATCGTATTGCTTTTAAGTGAGGAATTAATCAATCAATACACATCACGTAAAGTAAAAATTTTAACATTCATTATATTTAACATGCCAGAAATTCATTATGTTCAACATGTACAACTTTATTTCACAAAAAAAAATCATGAAATCGCTGTTCGCCGATTACTCATACATCATTTTACCAATTTGGAATTCGGTGGGCTTCAATTAATCGATCAATAGCATTACACTATAAATGTTATGTAGCGATAGGAAATTTAAGTCTTAATAAACTGATAGAGAAGCTATAATATCTCATTGGTTCTAGTCATTCTTACCGCCGAAATTCAAGTCGAAATACTGGGCACGAGATCAAATTTCATAACAAGCCCACCGTGCAAAGTTATAGGAGATGCTACTCGTTAAATAGAACTTGGACTCTAAGTCTTGATGCATCTAATGTAGGAGAACAAATTTCCAGCTCAAGTGATGTCTTCAACACTTGAATGTGGCACAGAATTACCGACTCCGTTCTCTAACAGCCTTCATGTGATTTAAGAGCAACGTTAATTTTGCTTAAAGAAATATGTTCATATGATGTTATAATTGCATATATATATATATATATATATTAATTTTCAGTATTACAGTATTAATTTTCTGGTTCTATTATAATTTTTTTTTTGTTTTTTTAGGTTTCTAGGTTCAAATTTTAGTTTGTTTAATTAATTATAATAATTTTTACACATGTGTTGTTTAAATATTAATTTGGTTTTCTTAATGATTTCATTCAAGATGTAGTATTTTTTTATTTTTAAATAGTACTGAATTTGTGATTGCTTTTCTTAATGATGATGATATGATGGGATATTTTGTTAATTATATAATTGGTACTTTGTTCATATATATATATATATATATATATATATATATATATATTAACGTGGTCATTTTTTCGTTTTGAATTTTCTTATCGTTCGCCATGTTCCTCATTACTTTTATTATTAAATGAACCCGTTAACTATATCGCAAAGATTGAACAGAGAAGAAAAATTGATGGGTATATATGTTTAGAAATTTGTCAATACTTTTGAGCATCAAAATGTATTTATAATATGTAGAGTACAATACTTATATGTGTGTAATGTAACGTACACACGCATTTGCATGTGTTTACTTTGTAAATTAGGTTAAGTGGTAGTGTTGGTGTTATCTTTCCTCGCTTCGGCCGTGCGGGGTGCATTTGTTTTTGCGCATCGTGTCTATTCGTCGTGAAACCAAGTCTATATAATCATAACAACTTGGAGTGCTGCATAAAATATTATTACTCAACGTGCGGTATTAATCAACGGAATTGTGTAAAAAAACCCAACAAAAAAATATTTATTCATTAAAAATCAATCTATGTAATTTAAGAATAAGTTAAAATTAAAGCAAAGTTTATTTTTGGTCACCTGTCCCCCTTCATCTGTTTATTAAATGTCAAAGGGATCTCTTTTAATGCTATTTTGTTTTGCGCTTTGTTGTCTCTAAATACATCTAAGAGCTAATTAAGGTTTTTTTCCTGAATTACTAGTTCAATAAATTATCACTTGTTTTTCTGAGTATTAAGTTTCTTTAACATCTTGAAAAATATTGCCGAAATGTTGTAGCAATATTATATTCTGTTTATAATCAGATAATTTTAATTTTACGAATATTTTTCTTTTAAATATTAAATAATCCGGTTCTTAAAGATTAATTTCTGGCATTTTAATTATGTATAAAAGCTTATACATATTCCATTTCAATATTATTTCAAAAATAAATCAACATCTTTCCATTCCAATGAAGAATTATTTTATCTGTCTCTGATATTCTATGTTAAATTCAATTTTTTTTTCAATTTTAAAGACACAAAAGAAAGTCGTGGGTTTTGTCAAGTTTATGCTTGTTTTAGAGTTTAAAAAGAAATAAGAAAAAGAGGATGGATGAAATGGCTGATTCCCACCTCATTTCGATATAAATTTTACATTAGATCACTGCGATAAATCTTAAAATTGTATTAAATGCGAATTCATCATGATAAAATAAAGAGGATTTCAAGAATCACTTGTGGTTGCTGTTACCCAGTTATTGCAACCCTGAATAAATGTCAAGGTTATGAGCCTCATGGTCACGAACTTACGAATTTCATTTCCATCGAAGAGCTTCGTGTGGAATAATGGAGCAATTTCACGTTTAATTCGAACAAATCACTTAGTTTTCTTTTCACGTAATGCGGAAAATAGAAGAGGAAGATTCAACTCGGATGTCGTTCTCGTCACTTTACCGCGAGTCAGAATTATGAAATTCACTACCAATAATTTTCATGTAACTCTGAAGTGACATTATTTCGACACCTTGAGAATTCTTATTTCGGGCTCATTCTACAAATGGGCTTTATAGTGCAAGTAAGTGAACCCGACATACGAAAAGGTATCGTTAATGTTTAAGTATTACTAAGAATAATCGAGTTGTCAGGATAAAATTGATTCCACATATTTATTGGTCCTTGTGTACATAATGCTGAAAATGAAATCTATTCGTATTGATTTATTTGGATTTAGAAATCCGTAGATTAAAATAAATTGCAGTATGGAGAAGAGAGAGTTAAAAAAAAAATCTGCTGATTTTTACAACGACGGCTTTTGAAATGCCAAGGAAACCTAGGAGAAATGTAAAACTCTGAATGGCAACGAATAGAGAAGCCTTAAGAATAATAAATAAAGTTTTTATCTTGATTATTTTGTAGTAATAGTTACAACTTTACGATGCCCCGGGATAATAATTAAAACTTTGCTTTAATGCGGGTTACTTCCACGTACGGCTTCCTGGACCAAAGAAATCAACATTAATAGCTGTAATTCACATTTTGTACACGAAGATCAATTAATATGCAGAATATTCATTAAGATACCTCAACTATTTCTTAGTGATAATTAAACTTTAAAATTACTCTCTCGTGTACTAGTTACTAGGGCTATTCCGCTTTTTCCTAAAGCTTCAATATTAGGCTCTGGATGGAAGGAGAGCAATGAATCATCATGAACATTTTCTTCAAAACGAGAATGCAAAAATTAATCTTAGTATACCATGATTAATCACCCTCGATTGAAAAAAAAATTATGCATTTTTTTTAAACACATATTATTAGTTTTCAGAAAAATCATTGATGAATTATGATTTGATCTTATTCGTTTAAATACAGATTTGTCTAGCAAATAGAAATGAAATGCTTATATTTTAAAAATTGTTTAAAAAATGAAAGATGATTTATGTATGGCAAATATTAAGAGAAAGAACGGGAAAGTTTAGTAAAAAGTTTCATGCTGTACTTTGTACGAAATATCTAAGAATCTTGCATTTTTTTGAAAGATTATTTTGCATAAGCTCAACATTTTTGTAACTTATCTTTTTATTTGTTTACAAAAGAATTCAAAAAAATCATCAAAAGATTAAATTATAATGCATAATTTTTTTTTATTATTTTTTTTCTTTGTTCTTCGAGACATTCAATTGTAAATTATTAATTAATGCTTAAGAAAAGTTCTGAATGCAAATTAACGAGAATTATTTGACTTATCTTTCTTTGGCAAATGGGAAAAAACATTCAAAATTATTATATTACATTATCAATGTATTTTTATTAAATAATATGAGACAATGATTAATTAACAATATTTTTTTAAAAAAAAATGTAAAAAGGAGAAACAATCCACGCAATAATCGATGCAAATAATAATAGCAGATCTCATTTCAATCGATTTGCTCTTGAAACAATTTAATTACATTACTCCTATTATTTTTAAAAATTTATTAATACACTAATACAATTGCAAACTCTAATAAAATAATTTACTATGAAGTATTTTTCCTAAGCAAATTCAGTATATACTTATGCATATATATATATATATATATATATTCAAAAAATTGAGACACATTGTTGTATAAACTAAGCGATTTCATAGAATTCTTGTCATAAATGAGTTCCAATACCACTAAAACTTATTAGAACTGTTCAAGAAGAGTTTTGAAATTTGTGCTAATCTAATCAAAAACCAAAGAATTTGAATCTAATAATTTTCATTTCAGATGTCTATTTTTTTTTTTTTTTTTGCTGAATATAAATGATGCGATAAATAGAGGGAATACTAACGAATTACACATTCAGGTAACTAATGTTCTCAGACTTGTCATAGGCTTATCAAGATTGATGAAAGCAAAATGCATTTTGAATATTTCCATTATTTCATTTCAACATAAGTTTTAATGTATGCAAATTTTTCTGAACTTTCCTCTTTTCCCCCCCTTTGAATTCGATGTTGAATACTAATTGAAATATGCCTTCAACAGCATTGTCAGTACTCCTTTTTGTACATCCAGTGCTAAAACTATGTCATCAGCTGTGAATTCGTGAGATGGTGATATGGGTGCTGCATCTCTTCTTTGGGGGGAAGGGGGTGACTTTATATGTTTTGTTTATACACAAACACAACGCTTTAAATTTCAGTGCTCCACATTACTCAGGTAGAATGGAGTAATTATTCAATAGCCTCTTTTCTCCCTGTAAGCGATCATGCTGCTAAAACCAAATTCAAAACAATTCAGTTTTGAGCGAGAGGGTGCTTGTTACTAGTGACGGAACGCCCTTAGGTGTTTACCTTCTTCGGGTAAGCACGGGAAACACTCACCCTTTGCACCCTAGTGATATTTTTCCTTTCCCGTGGGTTTTACTGTCTTTGAGAAACACCGGTGATGCACCTCCGAGATAATCTAGCGATCCTTCTCTATTTTCGACCTTCCTTTTTTTGTCAACCAATTTGTATCTTCCCATTATTTCAAAATATAGATCACAATTAGACCACGTTTGTTTCAGTGTAGCCATATCTTTTGCACCATTAAACGTTACCATCACTCACTAGAGATGGAACAGTTGTAAAATGGAATGTATGTAAATAAAATATCTACATCGAATAGAGTGTATCTACATTACAGAAAACATTGGAAATAAAATACCTGTTGAATTTTCATGAAATTCAGTAAAACCTTTTTAACATAGTCAAATGTAATAAACATACAAAATGTTTTTGAAAAATATTTATATTTATTTGAGTTATGAAATTATTCATCGCTTCTTTTACCTTTATTATTATTCCTTGCGTGTGATTAAAAACACTACTATTTAAACTAAACTTAAAATAAAGAAATGAAAAGCGAGCTTTTGAATTGAATTATTCAAAAAATGTTATCTTTTTAGTAAATTTTTTTTGTTGGAAAAATAGCAATTTCAAGTGCTTTTAAAATTTTAAATGTTTTAATAAAATTTTAAAGTAACCCAAAACTCTTAATAGGTTTTCATATTTCAATAAAGAGCTCAATTTTAAAAAATTGAGGCTTTCAAACAAAATTAAAACTGCAAGGAGCACTTTGAATTAAAAAAAAGATTCTTTTTGAGAAAAATATATGTAGTCAAAAACAAAGGATCCCTTATAATATGGATTCGTTCCATTCGTTTGGGTTACTTTAAAATCTTATTATAACATTTAAAATTTTAAAAGTACTTGAAATTGCTATTTTTTCAGCAACAAAAATTTACTACAAAGATAACATTTTATTCTCAATGAATAATTCAATTCAAAAGCTCGTTTTTCATTTCTTGATTTTATATTTAGTTTAAATAGAAGTGTTTTTAATTTCACACTAGGGATAGTGATTTAATACCAAAAAAAAAAAAAAAAAGCACTAGATGAAAGAAAATTAGTCCGATTTCTTAACTTTTTGTTGCTAATGATGTATAACTGCTTACAATACTTTTTGAATTAAAAAGTTTTTTCGTAAATTGGGCCTTTAATTTCCTGTGCTTCATAAGAAGAAGAATTTTAATTAATAAGACGAATCAAATTCACTGTTAAATGAAATGAATTTATATAGATAAATTTAATTTAAATGAAATTATTCAGAAGATCTATATCAAAACATGAACTAATTGAAAATTATGTACTTCTCCGTGATTTATCATTTTGAAAAATATTTCTTTGTATCATTCTTATTACACTTTAATAGATTTTCGACCTTGTTTTAAAATATTTTTATGCTCTTAAAATACATATTAAATAGAGTACCTGGCAGTTGTCTCATTAAAACGTTAGCAAATCTGAAGAAATCTTAAATGACACAGCAACAGGGCTTGACCTGTAGCCAATGTCATGATGCATAATCACGTCTTTCAAATTTAGTAGCAACTTCTTATTCATCTCTTGTTAAAACTGTCGGATTCGAACATCCTGTTTGTAAACATTTATCCAGTGCCATATTACGATCTCGTTTCTCTGTTGTCAACGTCAACCGAAGCGGGACGCTAACATTAATCCCTTTCCAGAGTGAAGCCATCATGTTTCTCCAAATTGTGAATGAAAACTCTTCCTGACAGTCTAGCTCTTCATTTCAATAAATCGTTACTCTGAAAAAGGATCTACTACTAATACCTTGTCTCTTTCGCATGCTATTTTCCCCCTAAGAAGTGAATGAAAAAAAATAAAGATAGTCAACTAATCGAAATTCGAGCTGAGCACTTTTCTCACGTCAGCAAACCTGATTGTCATCGGAGTTGTCCGTTCACATTAAGCGCATGAGAGGTTCCTAAAGAACGAAACGCTGTCTTGCCCCCCGCGGAGAGGTTTGAGACGGTGTCACCGAAAAAGATTTAGTTACTCTGCGCCGTCCCTGATTCATAGATATGTCATGAGTGACAACAGACGTTGCCAGTCGAGAAGTTATTTCTTCTTTATGAAATCGCATAGAGATGAGATAAATGGTAACGTGTTTAAGGTATCTCATTTTTTTTTTTTATTAAAGCGACTAATGCTGACTTGGATTTGTTACAATTGTAAATCTTAAGTTGTGTCCTTTTACCCAATGCGGAAAAAGAGTTAAGCTGATTCAAGTTAAAAAGTTATAAATAATGGTTGATATATTTGTGATTGAGTTATGAAGCAACATTCGAGTGTTACATGGTTGGTTGCTCTATCATACTTCATTATCTTATGCGTTGCGTGCATTTATGCATGCATATGATGCTATAGTTCATGCATGCATATGATTTATATATCAATTAATGTTATTGATCATCGTGGAAAGGTGCCATTTGCTCTTAACCTTTTATCACTTGATACTTAGTTTCCTTTGGTATCTATAGCTTTATATACTTGAACAAAAGAAATTGACAAGTGAAAGATAATTTCATGTGAAACTGATATTTGCATTTGCATATCTAAGAAGCCCAACTAATCTTTTACATGTATTTATACTTATAATTAATGTCCCTTTGTCTATATTAATTTCAACGTTATGAATGATGATTATCTGCATTGATAGTTTAAATTTAGTCGATTGTTTCAGTATGGTATCTTTTGTTAATTTAGCATTTGAAACCTTAATGCATTTTTAATTCATTTGTAAATATGTCTTAGGATTAATTAATACTACACATCCCCCACCCAATAGATATCCATTTCACTTACAGGAAATCTATTTGAAGTACTTCCTTCCTTTTTTCAAGTGCAATCGATGTCTATGTCGTTGAATAAGAATCTCACTTTATTTTTTGGAAAACCTTCCATTTAAAGAATATGGGATAGCTTTATAGAGAATGAGAAATCGCAGGGTTGAGATTCAATTTCATTAATGTCTATTCTTCGTAATAATTAAACTCGCTGTCTGTTTAATTCACGTGGGTTTCAAATTCCTAATTCGTGCTGAGGAAGTATGGAAAGTGAGGCAACAGCTCAAATGAAGTATTTGTTATTTGTCGAAGTTCAAAATTATCAAATTGAAATTCTACAACTTTCATGTGTAACTTTAATATGTCATTCTATTTAAACAAAATTATATCAGTCAGTATATTATGAGATAATTTACTTTAATTCAATAGTTTCACATTTTATCAAAATGATTCCATTTCGAAATGAACATTGTCATGCATTAAAATAAAAAACGTTAACATAAAAGTATTGGAAATATTTCTTTAAAAAATTAAGCAAAATAAAACACTTTTTAATAGGTTTTCTTTAACTCACATTGTAATTTAGTTTAGTTTAGTTTTTATTATTATTATTATTATTAACGTCGCATTGTAAGCAACATGAGGGCTATTGGCGACGGACCTCGTGATTTTGAACCTCGGTCAAGTGACGAGGACGACACCTGAGTTGGCACTCCCTTCTTCTAACTTCTACACCACGTCAACGGGAGGACTTTGGGCCCCGACAGATTTAAAATGAATCAGCCCCTGCTACACGACGGGTCTTCAACGGCCAAGAATCGAACCCGCGACTGAACGAAAACCGCCGTCCACGAGTCCGAAACCATGGCCACTAGGCTACCTCGGTCTAATTCACATTGCAACTTTATCACGGTCAAAACTTTAAAAGCTTTTTTCTTACATTTAAGCTCTCAATTAAGCTAAAAATGTCTATACACGACTGTTTTGAATGACAATACGATAATTTAATTATAATTATTAAAAATTAATTGATAAAAACTAATTAATTAAATAATTAAATTTTACGTCAAGTTTCACGCCAAGTCACCAAATGGTCGCCAAATCCGTCGTTTAATAATTTATCGTTTTCTTTAATTTTAATTACATGTAGCTGATATAATATTGAATTAAATAATTTATAGTTTGCTATAATTTTAATTAAATTTAGCTTATATATATATTCAATTTAATAGCAAAATTGTATCCTTTGTCTTAATATTAAATATATATTGCTTAACTGATTAACATAATGCGTAATTGAGCTGAAACATTTTACACGTATTTATTTTAGATAATAAATTTAATAAACGTCAAATACTAAAATAAATTATTGAAACTAGTGAGTGAATAAATTCAATCTGACTCAAACTTTCCTTTTGCACTTAAAATTTAAGGTATAAAGAAAATTATGTTACGCAAAGTGTGAAGTTTGAAAGAAAACCCATGTTCAAAAAACTCGTTTTTTACCAGTGTTTTATTACATATAAAGAATTTGTTAGTCCTGCAGTTACTTATATTATAGAATCTTGCGAACTTAAAGAATTCCAAAATGCATCTACATGTGTCCAAAATGGCACTGACAATGAAAAATTAGAATTCCAATTAATCATGATGTTAAAGTTATAATTTCAAGTTTTACTAACAGCCCTAAAAAACTTAATTGTTTGTTAATATACACTCACTCACACACACGCGCGTGCGCACACACTCGTGACCACCCCAAAAGTAACACCATGAGGTAAGCATCCAAACTGCGTGAAATTTTCACCGTACATGTACCGTGGTGATATATGCATGATAAGCATTTCAGCCAGACACACATGATGGATGCCTGCAGCACCAATAAAAAGCACAATATAAAAAGAGAACATACAGACGTTTTGAAAAAGTGGAATTTCCATTTTTGTGCTGGTTTTTTTTCTTGATCAGTTTTACTATTTCTCGAAGTATCAGTAACCTTCAGCATTCCGCAAGAATGCAAGCGTCATTTGAGCATGTTTCTAAGTTCAACCGAATATGGAAGGCATGTTGCGTATAGAGAAGGCAGATCAACTTTATGAGAAATCGGTGCTCGTGTCGGATGCAGCTGAGCAATAGTGATGCAGATCTGTAATCGTTGGATGCAGGAGGGAACATCTAATCGATGACATTCTTGCACCCGCCTCATCGCATCGTTGCACGTGGTAACAGGCTTATTGTGAGCATGCCAGTAATGGATCGCTCTACCACATCAAGAACCTTATCATAGCAATTCTGGTCTGCTACTCAGCAATAGGTATCCTGAAGTACCATTTAATGACATTTGCAGCACAGTGGAATATCCGTAAGGCGTCCATTGCCTCAAAACCACAGGTGTTTGCAATACAATGGTGCATTGGACACTGGATATGACAACCGAATAGCTCGATATTGTCTGTACAGACGAATCATACTTTTGCCTGCAAAACTACGATGGTCACAATACAGGTTGGATAAACTGCTGATAGAAGTTGCTTAACTGTTGCCTTATGCATCGCTGTATTAGTTTTACCCTGGATATTTTGGTTTGAGATGGTATTGGATTCCACTTCTCTCCGCGACCTTCTAGGATACTATTCCGGTACAAGGACATGCAAGCGCTATACATTTGAAGTTTTGGAGTCTGTTGTTCTCTCTTATATTCAAAGTTCTTTTGTGGCTCCATTACAACAGGACAATATGCGACCACGCACGTCAAGCAACGTTAAAAATTTGTTCATAGCCTTACAGACTACATTTTGCCTTGACCTGCCTGTTCTCTTGATCTATCACCTATCGAATCCGTTTGGTCACTGATTGGAGAATTATTGGCTGGACATACACCATCCTCTGCTACAAATTTCCAACTTCGGCAAGGTGTGGGGCAGCATGAGTTACCATGCCGCATCAAAACATTCAAAGCGTATTCAATTTTATGTGGAGATGTTTGACTGAGATGAAATTTAGTTTCAGAAATTCTTTTAATGATTACCTCCAATCGTACCGAACGTGTCTATTATTGTAACATTAAGAAATAATTTTCGTTCTAAATACTAAAATTTTTTGTCCGTCTCTGTTATTTAAAATTATTAAGAAATTTAATATCCTTAATTTATCAGCAAAGTTCCATTACATTAAAAAAATTTACTTTAAAAGAACTCATTAGACAGTGAGAATTTAAGAAGATTATGGAAGGAATTTGCTGTCAACGTAGTAAATTGTCTGTTAGAACCAGTTTTCAGTTGTTTTCTTAATCCAGATATAAATAAACGTGATATCCGATTTAAAGATTACTCTTACTCGTTAAATTGATACATTGTAAGACATATTTATGTTGTGTTAGTAAATAACATTGTATTACAGTTACTCAATCAGTATATAAAGCTTCTTAAAATAGGAAGACCTCACAGACTCCAGTCTTTATAGATTAAGAGATTTTTGCCTCAATAAATATTGAACACCCAAAGTCTGAACAAAACTTTTTGTGAAACCAACCATATCTTTTATAAAGATAAAAAAAAGTATGGTTTCATCACATGAGAATTCTTCTTAAGACCATCACTTCAAAATAACATTAGAAAATGTCTAATTTTAATCCGTAATATCATAGCAATAAAGATTGTATAGAATTTTTAATTCCGTGCATTTTTCTAAAAAAAATTATTTTAATGATTCATGTATTTTCAAAATAAAGTAGCAATAATATTTAATTATTACATTAAATTTGATTTCCATTTTGTCATGACTATACAAATAACTATTACGAGTTTAATAAAATCACGATAAATGTGGACTTTAATACATGATCATTCATTTCCAGAGAGGCAATAAAACATTTTTAGTTATTTATCATTTACAATTTCACCAATCAATACTCTAGAAATAGTTCTGCCTTTCATCTCTTAAATAAAGTTGAAATTTTATGTTTCTGTAAGAAATCTAAATACAATCTGTGATTATAAGATGAGATTGCTGTGAAAGTGTTGATTCAACACTTTAAATTTTCTGTACACTTTATACAATCTTATTAGAAAGGATAGGAGAATCATTCCAATAAAGCAATACTGTGTCTTAAGCGTCTGCCACAGCGGCTTTCATATACATTATCAAGACAGATAAAGATCATAAAAGGATAATTATTTGGTATGTTAGATATTCACAAAAGTTTCGGAGAAACGTAAATTTTGTCTTCACTATTTTGACTCAATATGTCTCTTCAAGTTTGTACTTGCTTTTTTGGATCGGTACAAAATCCGTACATTTTTAAGTACTTGAAAGAATATGAATGCAAATGCGATTTTGGAAAAATATAGACTAAAATTTTTTGCTCCAGCTAGAAGTTATATTATGGAAAAAAAAAATTGTAATTACAAAAAAATTTTCAAAAAAATCTTTTAAAAAATTATGACATTAATATATTACAAGATTTGATGGCATTTATATTCTAATGAGAGAAAAAAAGTTACTATATTTTAGTTTTACAGCTCTATAAAAACAAGAATTGAATCATTGAAACAATTTATGTGGTAGACAGAAGATATGTGTAGTAAATTATTGAGTATCAAATGACTGTGCACATAAAATGAAACTTAATGAATACTTGTTCCTATATTTTTTTTGTCATTAACTCATCGGTATCAGCATCAATAAAGCACCTGTGTTTTACTCGTGAAGCATGAAATGTTTTCAACAGGTTGGATGGATTTATTAAAGTCGTTATAGGAGCAATCCAAAATCAAATCGCGAAGGACCTCGTAATTCTGAACCACGGTCAAGTGACGAGGACGACAGACACCTGAGCTGGCAACTTCTTCTCCTAACTTCCACACCACACAAACGGGAAAACTTTGTACGAGTCTCGACATATTTAACGTGCATAAGTTCCGACTACACGATGGGTCTTTTATGGTATCAAGGCTCGAACCCCCGACATGACAAAAAGTCGGCGACCATGACCACTAGGTTACCGCGGCCACCGTTTTCAACAGGAAATATTGAAAAGAGAAATGCTCACGTATGTCTTAGATTTTCTTCGGCACTATATTCTTTAACTTGTCGAACACATTTGAGAAAAAAATTGAGTGATAGTTCCAGTAATCTTCCAACGTGCCTGAATTCACACAACCATTACAAAAAAAAAATGTCTGTACATAAATTCTAAACAAATTGTTTTATGTATTTATATAGTTATAAAAAGTATTTCTGTATTCCTGTCAGCAACGGAAAAATATCATACAGATGTTTTAGGCTTAATTTTGTTAGGGATGACTGTTTATCGTTTCCTTATTATCATCGTTTGAATGTGGCTTAGTCATAAAAAGAGTTTTTTGTACCAACTTCACAGTATTTTCCTTTGCTACAGGTTTTATATCAATTGTCTGAATGTATATATTTTGAGCTGTAAAGATTCCCCTCTGTCATTGTGCCTTTGCTTTACTTTTTACAATGAGAATCAAGCATTTTGTAAAAAAAAAAAGCTTTCACAGGTACATGTTATCCTTTAACTCTCTTAATATTGCATAAATTGACAAATTTCAGATATTTTCGGTGTGATATCATTTTCAAGAACATTTTACTTTTATGTTTGTTATCTAATCAGTCGAAGCAGCCTCCTTGCGCATTTTAATTAGAACATCCGAAAAAACGTGGTAACTTGGCCCTTTTACTTTTTAGTTATCTTTCAAATGAATTGTTCTTTCTTAGTAAATTATTGTGTCTGAATGCATTAAATTTTTATTAAAAATTCTACTCACGGTAAATATAGATACCATTCACATGAATATGAGCTTGTTGAATGAGTTTATTACTTTCTTAAATGAGTTATTTTTTTATTTGATAGATAATTCTCTTGCTACTTGAATTTCATTTGGCGTCATTTCTTTGATTAAGTTAGACGTTATTTAAAGTAATTTGTATAGCCTTCATATTTCATATATCTTATCAAAAGAAAATAATAGAACATTTCTAAATGTATTTTAGATACATGCATACTTGTAACTTTAGATTATTTTACGTAATGTAACTTTAAAGCATTTTTTAAAAAAGTGTTTTTTAAGATGTTTTCATATTTAGGTAATGTTAGTTTTTTTTGCATTACGATTTCATGATTTTTGTGCGTATCACTTATAATCTTTATTTTAAGAATTACAGTCTGTTTACTTAACTAAGCACTTAGAAAGACAATTTGCTTAAAATAATTTCATTTTAAATGGAATTTTTCTTTTATATTCTCTTCACAATTAGGTATAGTAAAGTACTGAAAAATTTGTTCATTATGTGTGAACTAATGAACAAAGATTGCATATCTTATATTAGCTAAGATTGCATATCTTATATTAGCTAAGATTGCATAACTTATTTCCCATATTTAATTGATATTTTAGCAAAATGGGATAGCCATTAAACGTTACTCTTTTTTAAAAATTTAGTCGAAACTTTCGTTGTTGGTTAACTTGTGATCTTAATAACTCAAGATAGTAAAGAACAGAACTGAAATAGGGAAATTATGCTCTTTCTTATCAATTACTACTATCTCTTTTTTTACAGATGGAAATTAAATGCATATCTTAACTAAGTTGAATTAATAAAATTTATTAAAAATTATTTCTAAGCCTACAAGAAGCAGTCGCAATTCATAGACCTTAAAAATTTGGATTATTCCCAGATAAGAAAATACCGACTCTTTCTAAGTTATTTTCCTTAGAGTTCTCTCATACGTGATTAATTCATATACCTCGCGAATTCGATCCTCTGAAATTCTGAATACAATTCAAATTCCCTCCAAAAATCTGCAGTTATTTTTAGACTTTTGAATGATCATGATCTTTTCAATACCTTTTATTAAAAGGACACTCTCATTTGGCGGTTTTTTTTTTTTTTTTACCCGAACAAGTTATCTGACTCTAATTATTTTGATAAGTGTTTTACATCAACTGTGAGCAGAAATGTTGGAGAACTAACATCCACAAATTGATATCTTTTAAACAATAAAGTAACTAACGATGGTTGCAAAATATCCCTTAGGAGTTTACTTTTTAGTTATGGCTGTCACACAAATGAATTGTCTTTTATTTAATCTTCTTTGGTTTAGTTGTAACTTAATTTTAAGACTAATAAAAATAATATAGAACTATGCTAATGAAATTTGAAAGATTTGTTTTACGAAAACGTGGATAACTTAAAATGGTAGCACTGATTGTTTTAGGAGAATATAGGTTTTTATCTTGGACTAAATTGGTTAGAATATACGGTGTTACTTCCATTTAACGGTTTACTCGGTTTACAAATTTAGTATTATACAATTACTTTGATTTATTCAGTATGCAAACTTGCACTAAAAATAATTGTTTCGAAATTTTAAAATTTTTATATTAAAAATAAGCCTTCGCTGTTGTTGTTAAAGAAGTTACTTCTATTTTCTTTTTTAAATATGAAAATGCAATAGAAACAAAAAAGCTTTCATAAGTCCTATTTTTACTTAAACTGATAACAGAGAAATGACGAATTCGAAGGGTTTTTTTTAGATATCCTGTTCATTTTTCTTTTGAAACCTCAAAAACATGTTTTAAAGAAGACATTTGTGCCATCATCACTTGTTGCATCTTCACCGCCACATGCCCAAAACGACTTACCTATGGCTGTTTCTCTCTCAAAGTTCAAAACTGCTCTTAAGACCCTTTTCTTCCTCTTAGTCCTGTCACAATCTCATGATAAAGCGACCGTCTGGAAGAAGATAATTCTGCGAGATCTACCAAAGGAAGCACGCTTTGCCGTTTCAGAACCCAAGCCTGCATTCCACCGGCTCTATTACGAAAGGCCACCGCATAGAAGGGGTCAGTCGAAGGGGTCAGGAAAAAAAAAAGAAGGGGGCGAGGCGAGTCGTTCGTTCGTCTGCTCTCGAGAGTTTCGGAATCGCTTAGGGTGAGATGCTCCCCCCCTCCATGCCCTACGAAATACTGACCTAATCGAAATCTAAATATAAGTGAGCGAACATTAGAGAAGCTGGGCCAGAACGTGAACAAATCATGCTAATGAAGCATCCACAGCCATCGTGATGAGACCTGTTAACTATTTATGAGCGACCTTACCCCTTGCTAGGACTAGTTTCAGTGGTATAGAATAAGTTAAAGTTTATTTGAGGACATGTTAAACTATTGGTTAATTTGTAATTAATATATTCATTTAAATTTATAAACCTATTGCATTTGTATATGAAGAATCTTATCCACTAGGAAAATAATATTTTTTATTTTTGAACTTTAGACGCGCGCGTGCAAAGACTTGAGGCTCAATTGATAAATGTTATTTTTTGCTTGAAAGTTAACTAAATAATTAAGTATTTTATATTAATCGACATTTAATTAGAATATTAAGGCAAGAAAATAAATATAAAAAATCTGAAGTTGAGTATATAATATCTTTCCAAAATAAATATTCATATTTTTACTATTATTTTTTTTTCAAATCATGTCTAAAACTTTCTTTAAATCACAACATACTCATAGTGATTTGAGAGTTCATTTTTCTCTGAAATTACTAGTAATTAATAATATATCCAGTTATCATTGTGATAATATCGCATTTGGATTATTTCAAGTAATCTGTTATTCGTAATTTGTATACCAATGAAATTGAAATGAATTCGAATTTTAAGAAGTTTGATCTTTTGTGTTATACCGAAAAGAGAAAAGGCAATAGACGATGTCTGTATATGAGATATTATCTGTGTTTAATAAAAATATATGATGGAAAAAGTACCATTAAAGGGGTTTAAAAAGTAGTTATTATTCACTTACTTAATTTATTAAAAGTATTTGAAAAAAAAATTCCGTCATTTTTATGCAGTAAAAGTCAAAGAAAACTTATTTATTTACGCATATAAACGGCAGAATAGACTCTCTCTCTCTCTGTAATTTATTTAAAATGAATATTATTTTTGTATAAAAGTCATTCCAAAACAACTCAGAATTTTGCCAATGAACTTCTCACTTTAATGCACTGCCAGATACATGTACAAGCGCTCACTCTCTTCTCTTCCACATAACTCCATGTGAGATTTTAAAAATACAGAAAATAGTTTGTATTTAATACACTTAAGATTCAATGAACCTGGAATAAAAGTAACTTGCAACGATAGAGGGTTGCCTATATCAAGAAAATAATAGGTCATGTAAATAGTCAAGCAAATTCACTGAAAATATCATTATTTTTACTGCTCTCTTTGCGACCTAAAATATATATTTTAAGCGAAATCAAAGTAACTGGATGCCTCTCTGTCATGAAGGCGTATATACATATTTAACTCTAATAGCATTTTGAATAGGTTATTTTAAAAAAAAAACCATACCAGTACTTTTAATATATATATATACTCGTATAATTCTTAAAACAAACTTTTTTTAAAAAAAATCAGAAACTTTTCCATTCCTCCAAATATTCAGCTCTTTCAAACTATTATTTGTCTAATATATCTGGTCCCGCATTATTCTTAATGTTTACAAAAGATTTTTTTTCTTTTGGATCCGGCAAAAACGTCCAAAATTGTCAACATAATGTCGATATTCATTATGGCGAAACGACTTTCAAAGTCATTATAAAAAGTATACGACGGAATCAGCTTACGGTTTGACTTTGAACGTAATTGCTTCCTGGTATAATTATTTTTTCCAAAACATTTTTAGAAGAACAATACGGTTATCAGGGTTTCTATTCAAATTCAGAGAAATTCTAACATCTAGGATGGAATTTTTTTTAATGTATTGTTTCCGAAAATCATCTATAGGTCAATGTTTTTGAAAAAGGAAAAATGCATATAGAGGATATTGCTTAGGAAATAAGAGAATTTTTATTTTTATTTTACAGATTATCAGTTATTAGTTTTACAATATACACCCATGCACACAAATGCACACACACACACACACACACAC
>BMAW01051874.1:346508-360921 GCA_019974015.1 Nephila pilipes
ATTGCATAAAAATCATTTAATTGCCTGAAAAAAATTCGACACTTGAGTAAAATCTACACTTTCCAGAAATAAAATTTAGTGTGTTTCAAATATATTAAAAGTTTACATGCTTATATTTTAAGTTATAAAATATGTTAGTATATTCTTTAATCTTTTGCAAGAGAAACTTGAGACACACAGAAGTGGATTTAAATATGAAATTGCTTCTCAAACTTGGATCCTAATGCACTCTGATAAATAATGTTAGTCTCATGCTTTTCTAATGAATTATCTTCTAATGTAAACAAAAACTTTCTTAACTTTCGTAAATGTTCAGAATGTCATACTTTTATGTTTTGAAGGTTGCCATTAAAATACTTATAATCGGTTAAAATAATGAATTGTAACATGTCTATATTAGTAATCTAGAATTTCTTATATTAGTTATCGATATCGGTCTTTCATTGTAAAAGTTCTCGAATTTTGCCATTCTTTGTTATTACTATCACGGACAAGAGCACTTAAATGATTTCCTTTATTACAGAGGAAAGTAAACTGTTAAAGTTGTATTCAGACTTCAAAATTAATTGGGCCACTCTCAATAAAAATTATTTTTAATCTTTAGAGCTTCTTCCTTCATCAAAAACCTGTTACAAAGTCACAAGCTAAAGCTTATTTACATTAGAAAAATCAGCAATGTAGCGTCAGCTTTGATGAAAAAACTGCTATACTAATGTAAAACTCTCCAACATTCTCTCTAGAAAGTTTACTGTGCGATAATCAATATTTTTGTCATTTAATAATTAGTTATTCTATTTACTATCTCTACGTAAATGAAACTAAAAATTTGCCTATCTCTACTATAGAACATGCATGCAAAAAATAGTTCAAAGATTATCCATATTGGAAGAATTATACAGAGGAGGTGTTTTTGATATTTCATTACAAATCTCTGCTCATGTATTCCCTTTAAATAATTTGAGTACACCAAGGCGTAGGCATATCATTCAATACAACATATATTTCTTGTAGCTATATTAATTTCAACTACAGAAAGTCCGTTATAAATGTGTTAAAACTTTTTCCAAGTGCTATAGATACCTATGTGAATTATATAAGTTGTATGACATGTTTTTGAGAATGAATAAATTATAACTTGAATCACTAAACACAGATACTACATAAGAATTCTATAAAAGCCAAAAGAAATCCAAAATAAAGCCCTTTTAGCTTAAAATACCGGTAAAGAAATGGCGGTAACCTGAGGTGATTTTTTTATTTGCTTCATTTCTTCACATGACAGATGATCTTGTTTCAGTGTCGACAGTTTTATATCTCTCCTATGACACAAGTAGGGACGACACCCACGGAATCAAGACGATTCTTTCAGATATCCCAAAAAAAAAGAGAAAAAAACCGGTTCAGATCTCTAGACATTCATATGTGTTAAGAAATGTGAAATTACGAAAGTTATGTATAAATCAGGGAAATACGATGGTTTTTTTTCCCCTTCTCCTTCTAACCTTCCCTTCCGTTTTGAAGAAGTGCCATCGTCACTTGTATTTGACGTGGGCATTTGTAAAGTTCACGCCAGAGACATTGAATTGTGATGTACGGAAATTATTTTTTCTGAAATATATAATAAAAACACATTTTCTTTTTATGTCTGGCATACATTTTATGTTCTCCGGGTATGTGATTTACTGGTAAGATAAGTCGTAAATTCAAATGTTGTAGCTTACCTGATTCCTTTTCTGAGAATTTCATTCAGACATATCAGCTATGTAGATGTTTTTCTTTGCTTAGAGAAAAGGTTCTGGATTTTTCTATTAGATAGTAGGCTAGTTTTATATGAATCAAAAAGGCTTGGATTATGGTAAATATCCTTTGAAATCTAAAATGTGTAACAAATATTTGTACACTTAATAGCATCTGATAGAGTACAAAATTGTGCAAATTTCAATTTACAGTCTCTCTAAATCTTAGAATCAGTACAATCTAAATATTAATCATTAGGAAAATGTTTGTATTTCAAGTAAATATTAAGAGAGAAAGAAATAAAGACGAAGTTAGCAATATACGTTGTAAATTTACAGGAGTTACTCTGTAACTCCCGTACATTTACTTCGAAGTTACTTACTCAGTGACTCATTCGTTGTTGTGTAATATATTTGCTCTAAATGTTTCTAATAAGTAGACAAAGAGAAATTGGTAATATTTTTTTCCTTTATTTTGTGTACAACAAATTTAGATATAGTAATAAATGATTCGTTTCACATTTTAACACATCTTAGTTAAAATATTCTTTTGGATAAATAATATCATAGTACGTAGTTTGAAATGAAATATTTAATGCTAAATATATTCTTAGGATTAAGAAATAATTCAAAGGTGAAAGAAGAAGAAATACATCGTAACCACACGTTTAATTCGTAAAGTAATACATACATAGAATATGTTTTATTTATCTTTAATACACACTTTTCTATTGAAAATGATCCTACAGTAACACAAATTGACATTTAACAAATCTGATTTTTAAAAAAGAACATTTAAGGCTCCTATTTATCAACCCATTTTGAATTCGGTAATGTAAGAT
Source organism: Nephila pilipes (assembly GCA_019974015.1). Taxonomy (NCBI): domain Eukaryota; kingdom Metazoa; phylum Arthropoda; class Arachnida; order Araneae; family Nephilidae; genus Nephila; species Nephila pilipes. Next base: position 349,087 of record BMAW01051874.1, read on the forward strand.
TAATTCCGCAGATTTTCTATTTTCATTCCATAACATTCACAATTGTATCAATTTAAATGCATTAAATGAATCTGAAGAAGCAAAAGTTAAGAGAACTTTTCTGCTAGAATTAAGTTTTTTTCCACTTATTTTTTAAGATATTTTTCTTGATTATTGCAATGATTCATTTTTGGAGTTTCAGATCCTACAAAATATTTTAAATGTTTTTAAAAATTGGGGGAAATATTTGTAATTCTACCGAAATTTCCATAAACTTTCATTATGCAGCTCTTTGGGATGTAATTTATTGCTCTATAATTAATATAATAGTTCAGGTTTTAGGAGAAAAGTTGTGATACATCTTACGTGTAGCATTATGTTCACGAATTCCAGATAGCTGGTTGAAGAAGGAAGAATTAGAAAAAGTCTCAAATATATTGGAATATAGATGGAAGAATTAATAAAAATTTCAAATATTACCAGTAAATTTTTCTCGTATTTATTATCAAATAACTTAATTTAGCGAATGGTTTTAATAGTTTTTTTTTTTCGAAATACACCCTGAGATCAGACCGTTAAGAAAAATAAATTTAATTCTTATTCAGAACCATGATTTTTAATATGACATTTTTAATCATTTGATCCATTTGTAGATTATATTTTATGTTAAAATAAAGGAATTTAATAAAAACAAATCATAGTGAGTTTTCTTTTATCATAGATTTACTTTATGGAGACCATTTTGAATATCGCATTTCGTGTAATTACGTAAATATTTTTTATCGCATTCGTCTGTAATATTTTTTTTTTCTTAAATTCCGGGTTGTAAATGTATAAAGATTTTTGAAAAAATTGTTATTCTTGTACTTATAAACTATATATACACCTGTTAAGAGTAAAATATGAATAAAAATAGTGTTTTATATTAAATAAATATGCATCTAAAAATGCAAATATGCTGCAAAACTTGTAAGCATTCATATTATCTGCTTTACAAACTACTGAGATTCTGGAAATAATTCCTTCACCCTCAAAAAATAAATAACTTACATACATGTTAAAATATTTACAAAAACATTGACAATACATATTACGAATAATTTTAAAAATACAACTGAAATTATTTTTACTTTCACATACATAGTAAAAAAAACCCTTTTGCTTTTGTTTTTGAGTTTCTTAAAATATAAACAATGTACTTTTTTTTTTATCTTCAAAATATTGTTTCAGCTATATCACCAACAACTTAAAAACTAAATTTTAAGAATAATGCGTGAGTAATGTTATCTTATTAAGCCCTAGAGCGTGCATCTGAGTTTTTTTTAGTTTCCCACCTCAGAGGTAATAATAGCAAATTATTGGAGTAAAAATAAAATTATAAGATGGATTATTATTTTCATAAGAACGCACTGTTTCATAGGTATCAATTTTCTGATCCATTTTCGTGTTAAAGGGAAACTTCTGAAGAATAAACATTTAGCCTATAATTCTATACTTACGGAAGATAATTGAATGTTCGTGAAGCTAACAAAACATGTAAACAAACTCGAAATACTCGATTTGTATAAAATTTGCTTAAAGAAATATTTCGCGAATATGTTTGAAAATACAGAAATATATAGCATTGAGTTTTCTCCTTCGAGTCATGTAATCATTTGTGTAAATAAATAGGGATTATAATTTGTTTCCCATTATATAAAAAAAATTTAAGGATACTGTTCGTAACTTTTGCATTCTGTTGATAAAAAAAAGTATCATTTTATTCCTGCAAGGATCAATCAGACCCAATTTGATTAAAATTTATTTTCTGTCATACAAATATTTTGATATTACTTTATTTTATTAGTTTTTTTGTTAATTAAAATAGGCAGCACATTTTACATCCTTTTAACCATCTCACTTTTTCTGTTTTTCTTGCTTCTTTACTCCTATAAAAGTTCAATCTCTTGTTTGAGTAAGCGGTTTTGGGTGTTTAAAAACTCATGAATTAGTATGATTTTTAATTACAAATTTGTTATGCTTTATACCCATTATTCTTATTTCATTTTTTAATGACGAAGAAGATTTACAGTACACATTTTTATGTTATTGGCAAAGAAAAGATGACCATGATGGATACCACGTTTGCGTTTTTCGATCTGTCTCTGGACGGCATTTTTTACATCTTCCTCTTTTAGGTGTTGTGATATTTTGTGTTTTTTATTTACTTGCAACAACAGTCAAGTTGTTCTTCATTGTTTGTGAAATATTTTTTAATCCTAATATTTCGGGGGGGGGGGGTTAGTCAGTTGTTTCCAAGTGCCTTTATAAAAAGGAATCTTTTGTATAGCTTTTTTGGATTGTGAAAAGATTTACATGCATAAGAACAACAGAAGCATTTTTAGCAGCTAAGAGGTCAATTGAAAAGTCCTCGGCCTGACACATAGATGGCGCTACTAGAATTAAATCCATATGTTTTTTAGTTAGCCCTAACTCTCAAAAGATGCGTGAATAAATTTGACAGCTGTCGGATCATTAGTTTGTGAATTATAGCATTTTGAGAGAAGCAACTTTTGTTATTGTGAAAAAAATGGATAAAAAGGAATTTCGCGTGTTGATAAAATATTGCTTTTTGAAGAGAAAAAATACAGTTGAAGCAAAAACTTGGCTTGATGCCGAGTTTGCGGACACTGCCCCAGAAAAATCAACCATCAAGGATTGGTATGCTAAGTTTACACGTGGTGAAATGAGCACCGAAGACGGTGAACGCAGTGGACGCCCAAAAGAGGTTGTTACCGACGAAAACATTACAAAAATCCACAAAATGATTTTGAATGACCGTCAATTGAAATTGAATGAAATAGCAGACACTCTAAAGATATCAACTGAACGTGTACATCATATCATTCACGAATATTTGGGTATGAGAAAGCTCTGTGCAAAGTGGGTGCCGCGCGAGCTCACTTTTGACCAAAAACAACGACGAGTGGATGATTCGGAGCAGTGTTTGAAGATGAACAAGCGTAATAAACCCGAGTTTTTGCATCGACAATGGATGAAACATGGCTCCATCATTTCACTCCGAAGTCCAATCGACAGTCATCCGAGTGGACTGCACACGATGAACCCGCTCCAAAGAGTGGAAAAACGCAACAGTCGGCTGGCAAGGTTATGGCGTCTGTATTTTGGGATGCGCATGGAATAATTTTCGTTGACTACCTTGAAAAAGGATGGACTATCAACAGAGACTATAACATAGCGTTTGTGGACCGTTTGAAGGACGAAATCGCCGAAAAACGGCCGCATTTGAAGAAAAAGAAAGTGCTGCTTTACCAAGACAATGCACCGTGTCACAAGTCAGTGAAAACGATGGCAAAAATCCATAAATTGGGCTTCGAATTGCTTCCTCATCCATCGTATTCTCCAGATCTGACCCCCAGCGACTATTTCCTGTTCTCAGATCTCAAAAGAATGCTCGCTGGGAAAAAATTTTCGTCGAATGAAGAGGTGATCGCCGAAACTGAGGCTTATTTTGAATCAAAGGACAAATCGTACTACAAAAATGATATCGAAAAGTTGGAGGGTCGCTATAATCAGTGTATCACCCTTGATGGGAATTATATTGAATAAAAAATTCTAATTTTGCCTAAGAAAATGTGTTTTACTATGGTAGGCCGGGGACTTTTCAATTTATCTGTTAGGTTAGTTATATTGTGAAATAAACCACAGATCATCACTTGGTTCCCCTTTGCTTTTATTCGTGGGAGCTAATTAATCACTAATTCTTCATTTTTAGCTTCATCATATGAAATTATATCAGGTTTCTGCTCTTTCTTAACTAAAACTTCTGCCTTAGGGTGCATAGTTGATGCAGGTCAACCAAAAATATTATATTTTTAACTGTTTTTCTATACATATTAGAGATATAGGTTGATTAGGTCCAATTAAGTAAAGAGTCAATTTCCTATTTTGTTAAGGCAAAAAAATTGTACAAACCTAAAAAAAATGATAATCTAAAACATTTATTTTTTTAAGGAATGTTTAAAATATATTTAATTGATTGTTTATTAACGTCGCACTTAGACAAACACGAGGGCTATTAGTGACGGACCTTGTCCTTTTGAACCTCGGTCAAGTGACAAGAAGGACACCTGAGATGACACCTCCCTCTCCAAACATCCACACCCAACTAATGAAAGGACTTGGAGTCTCGACAGATTTAAAGTGCATCATCTTTGCTATTCGGAGGGTAATTACAGGCATCAGGATTCAAACTCATGACATGATGAAACCAACCCTGGCTAAGAGCTCGCAACCCTAACTACTCTGCTGCAGCGATCTTCACATAAAATTCAAGATATTTTAATTAAAATCCATGGGTAATTTCCCGAAATAAATTATATAAATGGTTCTATTTAACCCTCTCAAGGTACGAAGATTATTATTATTATTTTTTAAAGTTTAGTTGTTAAAGGCGGTTAATTGAAAGATAATAGAAAACCAATGAATTATCCAAAAAAACCCAATATAAATATGCCCCTACTTTTAGTTTTAATCGATTTTTCCATTAATTCCTGAAAACAGGCTTTAGAATTTCTTATACAATTGTTTCACGCTCGATTACTTGCTTCATGCCTCATTTCTACATTTTGTGGAGGATTTTAACATCGATCACTAGCCCCTCTCGAATTAATTTTTTTTTTTTTTTTCAGATTCGAGTGAAGCCATGGAATTTATTTTCTAAATATTTTACTTTTTGGTGATTTCCACTGGAAAATTCGAGTAATATCTTCTACATTATTAGATTTTCTTTATAATTATGAAATCCTTAAGACATCCAAGCATAGAAATAAAATACGAAATTTCGGGATTTCTCTCGATAAGTATGATCCAGTTATATATAATAAACAGTTTTCTATCATTATTGTATTAATTTCATTTAAAAATTCTCAAGACATTGTTGAGTGTTCAATTAAACCACAGTTAAAAAATAGTACCTTTAAAATTTCATTTTTGGCCAAAACGAAAAAGGTCTGACATAATATGTTCTTCAAAAACTTAATGGGGCATATGTTTGATCCTTTTGAAAAAACTATGTGATGCGAAAATTAGGTAATGAAATTGAAAAGAGTTTTTAAAAAAAACGACAGGAAAGAGCCCCCATAACTCAGGAACTTTCGCTGAATTTAACGGAATTAGAACAGCCACTTAAATCATCATCATTATATACATATATTTCATCGTTATCGTTAAATACATCTTGAAATTGTTAAATACATTGTTGGTTTACTCATACTGACAGTATCTCCGGTTTCAACGCAATATACTTGCAACGAATTTTAATAGGAAAAGTCGACACAAGATACTATCGCTTCTTTTCTGTTCTGTTCTTTTTTTTTTTTTTTTAAATATGACGTGGATAAAAAATAGCCAAACTTTATGAGTTAAAACTTACAGAAACAATAAACTTAAAGACAATGAAAATATAAAAGTATTATCAACACAAAAGAAACTTTTTTTTGACCAGACATTTCGTTTTTTTTTTTTTTTTTTTACCTCTTTTGTCAGATTCGTGTGTTTGAATTACAAGTAGTACATTCTGAAATCAATGGTATCTGAATTTATATTATCACCCACTGTGTGTTTGTCCTAAATGCGTGTCTGAGTCTTTACTTTAAGTTAGAATAGGCACTAATGTATGCTTTATATATATATATGGGCATTTTTAGATTGCTTACTTTTTTGGTTAGTTAATGTTACTCTTTTTTATTTAGATTTTTAATTCGTTGTACTATATTTTAGATGATAAGTTAAATGAAATTTGGGTTTTTTTTCGCACGGAATTTGAGATGTTCACTATATTTACCTTCTTTTTCCTGTGATTGATTTTCTGAATTTGCTGATTTTTGGTTTGTCATCATTTTTTTATAGTGTAATTTATTTAAGTGTGATGGTTTGATTAGTAATTACTAGTATAAACACACATTATTTCACTCCAAAGTATAGAACTGTATTACTTACATTACTTCCATTATTCTAATTTTTTTTTCATCGCTTAGCTTTAGCTTTCTTTTAAAAATTTGGTTCTTCAATAGATTGTTTCGGTTCTTAGATTTTAAATTTTAGATTGTTTAGTTATATATATATATATATTATATGTGTGTGTGTAAACATTTATATTTTAAAACAATTAACAGAGGAAGTTTCGCATTCCAATGAAAGGGACTTTCCCTTTCATTGGAATGCCAAGTTAAATTACGTGTGGGAATTTCGTACGTTTACGCTCTAAAAATTAGTCCTTCTGGCTTCTGCAACATAAAATTTAGCACTGTTTTCAAGGGCGCTACCACGTTTCCTCCTATGTAGATGTTTCGGGAGGCGTAGATTCTTGAATATATGTTGATACCTACAACATGCATCTCAATGTCTCCCCCTACTCTGCTATTCAGTGTATTATTAATATCAAGCGTATCAAGAATAAGTTTGAGAGCTATTGCATGCTGTCTTGACCATGACTACTATATCCGTGAATCCGTTTGAATCCATATGAATCCGTTTGGATGCTTCTTGGGGGGAAAAAATCATGCAAGCTAACTTTCAAAAGCGACATATTTGGGAAATTTATTGAGAACATTTTTCTATTTTATGCGTAAAATAATGTAATTAAATTCTTTTGCTTCATGTGCATTATTAACTTCACAATTATTCAAGCGTTTATCATAGAAAATTATTTTAAATTTCAAATTCTTTACAAAAAAAAAAATGAAGACACTGACTGAATTTGACAACTAGGCAATTGACATCATTTAACTATTCTGATTAATAAGAACTAGCGAAAAAACACGGAATGAAAAATTCTACTAGAAAAAAGTTTAATAATAAAAAAATAATACGTCAGTTTATAAACACTTTTGGATTACGTTTTTTACAATTGTAAACATAAAAGGCTCAAAATCTTTAAAAAAAAAATCAAGAATTTTTACAATTAATAAGCTAAAATGTTATCTTTTAATGTTAAAGTTAATAAAGGAATGGTTTCCATTTTCTGCATTTGCTCCGTCACTTTAATACAATTTAAATATGATTTATATATAATAAAGTAATAACGGAAATTATTAAATTATCCCAGAAATTAGCTTTCATCATTACGATATAGATTTCAGAAAATTGACCTTACAGTTATTAAATAAAAAATACCACTCATTTAATTTTTATTGAATTTTAAAAACATTTAAGCTATGTTAAATAAAATTTTGAGAAACAGATATTGAAACCAAGGAATATATAAAACCACTTATAATTATATGAATGATTATGATGCGAAAATTCTTTTTCCAGATACACGCTTATTATATTTTTATAAAATGCATATATACACACTGTCTCTATTTACATTTCTATGCATATATACATTTCTGTCTTCGCCTCCAATGTTTAGAAATTTCTAAAGAAGCTCTTGGCTTTCAGAAAGTTAATTAGGAACGTTTTCAAACACACATATAAGTAGATTGAATTTATTTTAAAAATTACCACACCCTTCATATTTAATTTGTTTTTAAAAATTTTATCCTTTTATTTAATTTTATGTATTAGTGTATCTGAGTACTTATTTTGTACCCAAATTTATTTTCATTCTTTTTAATCATATATTTATTTTATATTCATTTTTCCCCAATACTTGCATTTTTCTCACTTGTTTTGATTTCTTTAAAATTATATATATATAAACAAAAAGTATCATAATAACAGCTCAATCTATTTTTAACAGTAACTCTTGCAACAATTATTATTTTTTGAATCTTTTTAAAACTGTTGAAAGAAAAATGGAAAATAAATAAACAGTCTTTGTTTGGTGATGCAACTGTAGAACCATATTCTCTTTTCATTCTCAAAAGAATATTTAAAAATATTTTAAGAAAAAATGAAGAAAAATAGACCTTATAGACCAGAGAAACTTCCTCAAAACTATTAATTTAAGAATTGTTTTGACTTACTGTTTTTTCAAAATATTCGCTACCTCATTTAAGAATTCAATTATATGTCAAAAATTGTTTTGAGCAGACTTATAAATATAATTATAAGCTATTATGGATTTTTATACAAAAAAAGGAGTGGCCTTTTTGAAACTCAAATTAAATTTTCATTCTATATTTGGAAACAATAAGTTACTTTAAAATTTATTTTTGTTTTAAACTGGAAAATTATTGTTTTCAGAATTAATTAACAATCTTGCAATTTTTATCCTAATTACACATAGACATGATTTTTAAAACCTAGTATCTTTATTCACGGCGAAAACATCTGCATTTTAGGGGTCATCGTCTCTGCTCAAACTTTGAATCGAAGTATGGGGCAATATTTTAGCCAAGATTTTTTTTTCCGCAAATGAAACATTATTATTCATACGCTTAGAAATGAAATGAAACATTATTATTCATACGCATTATTATTCATTATTATTCATACGTCTAATTAGTGAAGCAATTATCATTTAAAACTTCTATGATCATTAATTTTAAATTCTTATTATTAAAATGAATGTTTTTGGAAAATTTAACAATACGCCTTCTTTGATGAAAAAACAACATAGTATAGAAATATTAGTGCAGTTATTTGACGGTAATTTTATATTTCGAAATTGCATTCATACTGAATCTAAATAATTATGAGTCTTATAATTTTCAAAAATTTAATCGAAAAGAATAAAGTTTTTGAAAATTATACTATATTTACCGATTTCAAATAGTATATCTAATTTCAAACTATTATTTTCCCCCCATTGTTATTATATTTGATTCATTTCAACCAATTATGAATATTTTATACCAAAACGATCATTATTTCTTTGAATTATTGTATTACAGGATTATTGTAACATTTTTATTGCATAAATCATAATTTTAAATATTATAGCTCAAAAATTGGTGTTTCCGAGAATTCTTGCTATAGAAATTTCAAAAATACTTATGTGAGTGTTTCTTTTTTTATACTTTTATTGAGTATTCTTTGTAAATGTCACTATTTATTCAGATTTTTTTCTTTCATTGCACGTTTTGGTGCTGTATGCATTCATTCGATTTTAATTATTTTTTTATTCTGGAGATACTAAACTATTATGGTGTAGTCTTATATTTTGTATATTCTTATGAAATTTAGTTTTGAAATATATGCTGGACTAGATTAAATTGTTAACTATTTTTATTTGTACAGATTGACACTATAACTAGATTACATTGTTTAGACGACGCTTTCTTTGTCAATTTATATTAAAAATACCTAATCAGGTATAGAAATAATGATTCTATTTCCTATACAACTTTATTTAGCTGTTTTCAGAATTGCTCATTAAATGGATTTGTCATTACAGGTGTGAGTTGTCATTCTTATTATTCATATATCCTGTGTAACATGTATTATTACTCATATACTCTTACTGTTTACTTGTCTTGTTACTCAGATACTCTTACTACTTACGTAAGAGTATACCATTATTCATATACTCTTACTAAGTGTTTTTCTAACTACTCATCAATTATTCTTATGATTTTTCACTAAATTGGAGTACATTTCAACGTTTATTAAGGTAAAATGGTAAAAGACCACAACAGAAGTTTTTGTAAACATTTTATCTCCTTTCTATGGCAAATAACGGGTTAAGGGTGTCCAACAGTTCAGTTCTATTGGGCTTCATTGGAAGAACACTAGTTTATGTCTTTGAAGGAAATATATGATCTCTAACATTAGCTAATGAGTAAAAGAGGAAGAAGAGTAGAATACATAGTTAGCATATTTAAATAATGTAGTCTTCCTCTATTCATGAATTTCTTATTATAAAATTTAAAGACTCGATAGAAAATTATTAAGATGTTTGACCGATAGCAATATGAAATTAATAAGATGTTTGACCGATACCAGCATGAAATTAGTAAAATATTTGATCAGTGTAGTTATTTGAATGTCACACGATAGATACCTATAAATGTTGATTCTTCCATGCCTTTTCTTTCTTTCTTTCTTTTTTTTTTGTTGAGATATATTAAGTTAGATGAGATATATTAAGTTAGTTTTCCCGGCACAATTTAAGTACAATACAATAAAAGTATTTAATAAACATTTGCGAAAATTGGAATTACCAATCAAAACAATCTATTAAATATCCCGAACGTCGAAAATGATTTAAAATCAAATTCAAATTGACACTGAAGTAAGTTTTTTTCTTTCCTACACATCAACATGAAATCCTCTATGAACGTATGAGAGAGATTTGAACTCTCTGGACAATCATCTTGTCTATACTACATTTTCCAGGTGTCCTACATTTCTATTTCAAAGAGACTGAAATATATTGAGGCTTTCGTAAATTAAACTGTATCATTCCTTTTAATTTAACAATTATATTACATTAGATTTCAAAAAATTATATTGTGTAAATACGTGAGTGATAACAATTGATTACTCAGACCGATTTTTGTAAAATAATTTTTTTCTTCTATATAAATATTTATTTTGACAACGAATAACACTACGTGTAATTCCTCTCAAGGACCGTGAAACCCTAGTGAAGCCATTTTATTTGATGGCTTAAAGATAATAATGCTTCGGTATTTGAAAAAATAACCTAAGTGATTTCTCAATGCTCTCATCAGACGTGGTTCTAGTTTTAATCCTTGAAAATATAACTGCTCACAAATATAGGCGTTTCAAAATAAAGATTACATAAATAAGGCATCATTGTGGTGCAAGGAATTTTTTTTATCTGTGAAAATTTACCTTACAGAAATTGAGTAAAGAGACACTAAAAAACTTTTCATTTAAATACAGTTTCAGATTTAGGTTTATACACTCCAAGTGAAAATTAATATGCAGTCTGTTTATAACAATGCAAATTGGAGTGATATATATAAAAAAATATTGGTAATTTTTACTCCAGTATTAAAACCAAATCTCAAATTACTGTATTTAACTCAAAAGCAAGGCTCCATATTTTTCGTTAATCATATGATCATGTTTAGCAAACTTGAAGGAATGGATAAACTTGTTTGCTTTGAGATTGCCATTCAAGATCCACTCCAAAGACTATTATAGTATAGTTTGAAACATTGTATTTATATGTTTTTTTTCACCTTAATTAAGCATGTTTAGTTAATTTTAATAAGTATACAAGTTTCCTAAGAATATCAAATCTGAATAAGTTTCCTTCAGAAAACTCTGACACATATTGCGTTTTTGATTCCTTACGCGATTTTATTTCATTTCATTAATCATAAAATAATTCCTGCGTTTATTATATCAGATTTATTATTTTACTGCCAAAAAGTTTTTTACCCAAAGATTTTTTTCGCCTAAAAGTAAGTGAGAAAGATTTTTTTTTTTTTTTTCAAATCTTCAGAATTTCCAGGTTTTGATGTTTGGTAGAAAAATTAAATGGTTTTGAACGTTCCGACATAAACACTCTGTAATGAGATTCAAGGCAGCCACGAAGTATGGAAATCACATTAACGTGCGAGTAGATTTAAAAGAGCAAAATAAAATAAATAAATGATCATCGTTACAAAAAAAAATTCAAATAATTTATCAATAATCTAGATATTTAAAAAATACTTAAATATAAGAAAAAAATTAAATTTTTTACACATATTTGCCTGTGCAAAACATTTTTATCATACAATTTACAAGAAATTAATCCATAAATAACAACGATTCTGATGAGAAGAAATACGATACGATTACACACCAAGTGAATTACCCTTGATTAATTATTACATTCTGAGACTGCTAAAAATTTAAACAGTTCCTCGCAACTTCCATAAAATTGTACAACAAACATTTTTACATCAAAAATTAATTTTACAAAAGTTCAAAGTAATCAACTATTCT
>BMAW01051874.1:361175-371564 GCA_019974015.1 Nephila pilipes
AATTCCATTTCTGTTCATTTCCAAACAATTCCATTTCTGTTCATTTCTATAGTTGATCAGGATGTATTTACACAAGTTCCGAAACAAACTTTTCCTTACAATTTGATTACAGATTTATAGCTTTTACCTAACTGTGTTTCTTTAATTTTCTTTTCCGCGTGAACTTTTGCAAATTGATTCTCAAGAAGTTATTTGATATTCATCATTCACTATTCCATTTTTATTTTAAAGTAATTCTCTTTTTCGTAAGATCAACAAAATTCTGAATCCATTTAACGCATTTCTGGAATTTTATTTTTCATTTGTTTCAATTTTAGAAAGGGGAATAATTTTTAGCGACGAAGTACTTTCATTCATTTTTCAAAGAGAAAGGCATTCGGAACTGTAACTTCCGCATTTCCTTTTTACCTATCTAAAGGAATGCATGGTATGCTATCAAGAAAAATATATTATGGCAACGCCTCTATTCAGTATTAATTAAATGGATTATTCTAGATAAAATTTTGAAAGAAACCAGAATCAGATGATACTTACTACGTGAAATCATTTTTAATTACTTATAGCATAATAAATTGTTCAAAATATGATAGTCAAGTTTTAAAAAAATGAAGATATTTCAGATTTTATTTGCTTTAGATTTCCATTAAGTTTAATTTAATAAACATTCATTTCAGAAAAATGCACATATTATTTATTAATATAAAAATATATGAGAAAATTTATTTTTTAAAGCGATGAATAATTATTTTCTCAAAATTATTATTTAAAAAAAATCAATATTTATTTAAACTTATAATTCAAGAAATTAGTGCTTAAAAGCGGAAAATTTTTCAATATTGGAAATATTTATAAATTTTTCATTAATATATATATATATATATATATATATATATATATATATATATATATAAATTCTTTTAAATGCTATTTTATTTTATAGTATTTTTTCATGTATTTTGTATATTCAGTTCTGTGGTTACTTGCAGTTATAAATTTCTTGGAAAGGAATCAAAAGTTAAAAATTATTTCTTACTTTTACATAGCTTTTCTTGAAACTCATTAAAAAGTTTTAATTTTCTTTGCTTGAGTACTTTTCTGCCTTTTGTCACACAAAAATGTCTTTTTCATTTAAATTTTTAGATTTATTAAATTTAAGTTCTTAAGAATCATCCAATATTCAACTTAGGTTAATTCCCTTGTTCTCTAACTAATATTTTATTTTTAATTTTTTCCGTTCATTTTAAAACTTAATTTCCGTTTTAATTTTTCCTTAATTGTGTATGACAAAGATTTCATTCTTTTAATTTAACGTAGTAGTACAGTAAGTAATTTTTTTCAGGAGGAAAAAGAGGCTCTAATACTTCTGTATTTGAAGAGTTAAAATTTATCTTCTATAGCAGAATATTTAAATATAGCATTTAATTTCGTTTTCTTAAACTCGAAATAAAAAAGCAACCATTTTTAGATTTCGAAAGATATATATTGAATTTTCTTGCAATTAGTATAGCTTAGAAAATTTTCCATGATTTTTTTTCACTTATAATATTCATATATCACAATTTAACAAGAGACAGTGAAGGATTTTGTTTAATCTTCTCCGAACTAGAGTAAAGTTATTTGAAAAATTAACATCCAATCATGTTACTTATAAGAACATTATCCCCCCCCCATTATACAACAGACAGAAAAATATGTAAGGTAGTAATGTTTTTTTTTAGTGAAAATAATATAAAAACAAATATTACTTTAAATTTATTACTTGGTTACTATTCGAATATAGAGTGTAATTTTTAAAAAAAATCTCCGTATCTTTTCCCAAAGATTTAGGTTTTAAGCTTTTTAAATTGCTTCTAGATATTTAAATTTATTTTTTTCCCTTTTCATAAATTTCATATTTTTCTTTTTCTATAATTTTTATGTTAAATTATCCTCAATATGAATGAATTATATCTCAAATGCAATTTTTTCGTTTACATAATTTTTGTAGTTTTAAATATTTGCAATACTGCATTAAATTTCTTTATTAATTACTTCTTTTGTTTCGCTATTCTTCATTCTATTAGTTTCAAAACTATTTATTTTTTAAAAATAAAATCTGAATTTAATACGAATTTTTTTTTATCCATTTTGTTTCATTGCTTAATTCATATTCTGTATTATTAATAATTCAAAAAAAAAAAGTTTCTATGACAGAGTGGGAAAGAATTTAAGTGAATATTCAATAATTAATGGTTTTTTTATTATTATTTTATGCATTTTACAACACCATGTGGTCTTTTTTATGATATTTTTGTAATTTAATAAAAACTTTTAATTACTTTTATAAGTAGATGAAAAATTTTATTTCGGAAAGAGAAATTAGAAAACAGTTTTACTTATTATTTACATTTTTATTGTTTTATGAAAATTTTAAATTATTTTTGATCACTTTCTTAGATTTTTTGGAGTATTTTACAAGAAGTAATTCTTTGATTTTCAAATAATTGCTATCCGACCCCTGTTTATTCGTTTATTACACTGCAATTTTTCCCCAAAAAATTTTTAAACGAGTTCTGAAATGTGTACGTACTTCTGATCATTATTAAAAAAATTTTTTATTCTGTTAAAGTTATCAATAAAAACATGAAAAAGTTCAAAGTTTTCTATACGAAATTTAAAGAACAATGCCTCAAAAAATTTAAATAAGTTTATAACTTGAGACTTGTTAATATAAAATCTAAGCATTTAGAAGTAATTAGTTTATTTGAAGATCTACATCATTATGATGTCCCTGAATGTTCTTCAAAAGTTTATTTTGCTTTATTTTTAAAAAATTAACAAGTACATATTCTTAGAGGAAGTTGTTCTTTCCTGCTTTATGATTGATGTACTAATTATCCAAAAGATAGATTAAATCCAAGAACATAACATCTCTTGTTATGATAAACATACATGTATTTTGAATATCTTGCATCATTAGGAACTAAAATATTATTCAAAAACTGAGCATGTTTTTATAAATTACTGTAAATGAGGATATTGCATTCATATTATCCTTGTTAAATCTATCCTATTTTTTAAATAGTTAGATACAAGTTTACATGTAAATGTCACATGATTGAACCTAAATGATTCATACGATTTCCTATCATATAGTATTCCAGGATCTGGATTCCTTCTTAAAGGGATACACAATGTTACAGTTAAATTATTTTATTTATTTAAAATGAATTATTACAGTTATTTTATATTTCTCATTTAGGTTCCCCTTATAATTCGTATATCTAATGTTTTTTTTTTTTTTTTCTCAACGAGTTTTATAATATTCAGCATATTTGAGAAAAGTAAAGTTTATCAACCTTTTTTTTTCATAAAAAACTATTTTTTCCCTCTCATTCATAGATGTAATGCTTGTGTAAGATCAACAAAATGTTTAAGAATAACAATTAAAAAAATCATTAATTTTTAAATATTTCTTTCAAAAAAGATTTTGCTTAAATTATAGATTTTTTCAAATATATTTAAAAAAAATTCATTATTTTTAACTATATAATTTTTTACTCTTGCATTAAACAGGTTTCGTCAAAACATAATAATGCATTTTGTAGTGTTTGTGCTATTTAACTTTTAAAAACTTTGTTTCCTATAGTGATTACATTTTGGCAGAAAATGTTCATATATGTATCAAAAAATATATTACAAAGTTAGCGAAGTGTAATCATTTCGAAAAACATTCAAAATAGTGTAAAAATTTTTTTTTTTTTTTTTTTTGCTTTTTTTAAAAAAAATTTTAAAATTAAACTTCAAAATATCTGAAACATATAATGTGAAATGAATTTAAAATTTAAAGAGAACAGCACCTGACATTTACAAATGTTCTTTCAAAGGATAAAATAACTTTACTTATAATATTTATTATTATCTCCTAATCTCCAAGATATGTTTTTTCCGTATTTTAATTGAAGTTTATTAATTATCTGCCATCTATTACACTTTAGTAATCTTATGTCATATTTGTTGAATATCGAATTTATTTAAATTTGCTTAATAGTTTGATTCTGCATCGTAAAGTTTTCATCAGAGCACAATGATATATTTTTAATGATTGAACTTTTATCTTTTCGAAAATTATTTTTTGTAATAAATTTTTTCTCGAGAATATACATATGTAGTGCATATATTATACATCTACAATTGTTCAAAACACATGTTTTGTTATGAGTAAAGCAATTGTTTAGATACTTTTTCAAATCTTCCTTACATTTCTTTAAAGCTTTCATTTTTAATTTTAAGTCTAACATGTAAAATATTTGCCCCTTTCGCATACTTGATATCATGGAAAGGTTCTTTGAAATGAAATAAAAATCATTTTTAAATTACAGGTTTTTGAAAATAATGCAAGTTCATTGTTAGTGCACTTCATTTGTTAAACGCTCATAGAAAAAATAGTTGAAATACCATCGCCTGGTAATTGTTTTAAAAATTTATATACCTTGAACTCAATTTTCGATAATTTTATGGATTAATGTCAAAATATAATTCAATATAAGCTTACAGATGATAATTTAAAAGAAAAATATTTTTTTTTTCATATGAGTATTGTTTTCATCCATTAAAAATTTTAAGTGAAATTTTATTGAAAAACAGAGTTATTTAACGAAAACACGAAACATCACAGAAAAATTATATTATGCATTTTATTAGATAAATATTTTCAAGAAAATGTTTCATGTGAAAACTTATTTGAATGCTTTAAAGAGGAAGCACGACTGTTTTTCAGAATCTATTTTATTCTTCAGTGTTCATTTATGTAATTAAACTGTTCTTAAGACTTATATTAATAAACCACTTAACCACATCTTGAAAATAAAAGTTTTTCTGACAGCCCTGTCTTTACAAGTTTTTCTTCTTAATATTTTAATATGGAAAAGAACAATGGTGAGCTATAACTATGTATTCAATTTTCAGCATGACAGTATCCGGTAATATCTATATTAATTAAATTAAGAATTTCAAAGCATTATATTTTAGTTTATAACCATATTTATATTTTCAATTAATTTGTGTTTCATTGTTACTTTTTTATTAAATAAAGGGAAAATCCGTTTTAGGACTGTATAGATCGAAAACTATCAAATCACAAATTTGATAACAGATGGAATAACATTGGAATATACAACACTTTGGAATTACTGACTTACACCAACTTGTTTCATGTTAATTATTTTGAAACTGAAATGAAATATTGTTTCGATACTCAAAAAATAAATTTGTCTTCTTTTCGTATTTAGTTCCCTTTCAGTGACTTAAAATATAACATGTAGCCCATGGATATATGTATAAACTACTATCATAAATGGGAAACAATATTTTATATTTATTTGATTCCTAACTGAACTTTTTCTGCATTTTTTTTTCAGGATCATCTTACAAAGGTAGGCTGTTTCATCATTCTCAAAAGAATAATTAACAATGCTTGTATTTAAGAGGCATCATTTTAATTGAACAAAATTTTTGCAAAATGGTGAGTAATCATTTTTAATTAACTAGTAACTTAATTGGATAATAAGCCGGTAGAATTATTTTAGATTAAGTTGATGGAAAACTAATTACGATCCATATCTGAAAAAATCTTCAGAATAAATCTTTTTGGCTACTTAAAAAAAACTAGTTAATATTAATAATTTTTTTCAAATTTATATGACAGAATATTTCGAAAAAGTTGCTATATTTCCTTATGATGGTATTTCACGAACACAGGCATAGAATTTCAAACATATATATGCCTGCTTAAGAATTGTTTCTATAACAAGGAAATATATGCAAAGCCATCTGTTTTCTTAGGCAATTTGAATATGCATTAAAAAGCATAATTGATTTCTGATAGACCCTGTTCAACCACAGTGATTTTAGATATAAACATTCTGCTCTTTTTCGTTGAAACATACTGATTCGAAGTAGATGTCACTGTTTTAAAAATATTTAAAACTGAAAGTCGAGACGAAATAATTGTTTTACAATTATCATAAATGAAATGTAAGCGGTTATAATCTTTTAAAATAAACGAATCAAATTAATCTAGCAGATAAAAATATCAAAGTTATTCTAAAACCTGCTGTTCTTTCATACATTCTGACAATTTCATTTATGCGAACCAAGAACTTCAAAAAAAATTGTTAATAACAATTTATAATTAATAATATTACCTCTTTATCAGTTCAATAGACAGTGAGAAAAAAATAACATTCGATACATTTCGTATTAACTTCCTTACTATATTTTAGAAACAAATAATGTAATATTTTGTATGCTGTTTGTCGCACTCATATTAAAATAAAAAGATGACTTTTCAAACATACTTTATGCTTTTTTTTATTAAAAAATAGTATTTTTGTACAAGAAAATAAAAATATATATTAGACACATTATTATTTGGTGGTTCTCCTCAACTTTTGTGATTTATCAGTCAATTTGTTTACTTTAATTTTAAGTGAGTTTTTAAATATCAATTAAATTAAAATAAGATACATTTTATTCGCAGTAATACTCGTCTATTTGGTTGAAATATCATCAAATATACAATTCAATACACAACAAAACTCAATGATATATTTATCATGGGCAAAAAAAAAAATGTTATGAATTTTTATTCAAATAAGTAGAATGACCCATATCATCACTTAGACAGCTAAACATATGATAACCCGTTATTAATAATCACGATTTTCAAAAGGTAACACGCATGTAAACGCAATAATATCACGACATTATAACAAAGTCCACAAATGCATGACCTATTTCTAGTTTTTATTGCAGAAATTTTTTATTATCATGTATCAATCTAAAAATCCAACACAATTCCATCCGAGTAGATTTTCTTCGACATCCAAACCTCCGGGAACGAATAAACATCTAAAAAGGCAAATAGAACTTATTCTAAGTACCCTGCTAGCAATCACTATCGTGTTTTTAAAACGATTTCGAGTTTGTTTCCTTAAGCTAAGGTAAAGTATCCACGTGAAGAAGGAAGGAGCGTGATCAAGAATTTCGTTAGGGCAAATATCCTGCTATGACCAAGAAGTGAAGAGACCATCGTGTCGTATGATAATGAGATTCGGCATTTGTTTAGCACCACGCTCGATACTTGTTGTGTCAAATGTCAAGGAACTGAAAACTTGTAGCCCACTCCTCACTTGGGATCTAAGGAATCTAAATTGCCATTAAGACTTTCGATGAATGATAAAAAAAAAAACTTTAAACTGCTATCATTGTACAATTTCTTAAAAACTTTTTATAAAGAAATATTTCCGTTATGTCCACGTTAGCTTCTGATCAAAAAGGTTTTATCACTTTTATTTTTATTCAATTCAGCTTTTATATTTTTAGTCGCTCGATTTTAATACACTTGCACAATCAAGTAATGCTTTAAAGTACATAGTCATTAATAATCGTTACTCTTTTTTTTTCATGTGCTTTCAGTTATAACTTTTTTTTTTCATGTGTATATGCGTTATAAATTGCACCAATTTTAAGTAACTATTGTGCAAAGTTATGTTTTAAAAATGCTGTAAGAGAACATTTAAAAATATTTATAAACGTATGAAAATGCTTAAAATTGTGCAAGAAACAAAATTAAACCTTGCCCGTTTGTAGAAATAAACTAGTGCGAGCAATTTTAAAACTGTAAACTGGTGATTGTGTGATAAAATTGAAAAATAAAAGTATTACCAGTGTTTTTACTGTTTCTGAATTTTATGGGTGTAATTAAGTGAACAATTTTAATTAAAATGAAATATATATGAGTATGTAAATAAAGATTGAATAATTTAGTAGCTTAAAATTGCTAATAAATAAGTAAAAGGAAAGCGGGATGTCACAACAAAGAACTCTATTTCAAAAAACATCCAGGTTTTGAAACATTCCTATGCTTATTCTAGTATTGTACCACATTTTTTTACAAAAAAAATTCCCATATTACTCTCTAAACTAATGTTAAAATGTAAAAGCAATATATTTATATTTTTAAAACATCCACTTGAAAATATCCTCGCGTATAGGAACTTAAACTTTTTATTTATTTTTAATAAAAGATACATTTATTTCAACAGAATACAAAGGAAACATAAAAGAGATAGATATATTCAAGCTAAAATCTAATTACTCTCTTATCCTCCTCGTTTCAATATTTTTTTAAAATATTTCAAATACATCAAATAATTTTTTTTAGATATGTTAGTGAAGTAGAGCCTCTTACTTTCTTTCTCTCTCTCTCTTTTGTTTCTTCTTCAACAAAGTTTACATTTTTAACATAGACTTGAATTTTATTAATTGATCAATTTGCTTAGAAGAGTATGTAAAATTTAATGTAATACTGTTATTATAGCTCAGATTATCACTCAAAAATCATTGATCGATTGATTTAACTTTCGCTAAAAACGTGCATAAAATTAATGTGAATACATTGAAATTCTTGATAACATATACATATCACAGAATTCATGGTTCAATGTCATTAATTTTCTAATTTCATTAAAAGAATTCTAAACATTTATGCTTTGTAGATAATTGAAAGCTGCTTCCGTCGTCTTATTTTGATTAGTTTATCATATTCATAAGCCTTGGAGAAAACGATATGCTAAAATTTATTATTCTGTTAGCAATAAATATCAAAGAAAACTCAACTTTACCTAACTCCTTATCATCATATTCGATCCATTCACAATCAACATATTAGACTCAGCCAATCTATGGTATTTTTAGATGGTATTCATTTCAGACAGTTTGGAAAATGATTAATTAATTTACGTGAGTATCATTTAGGCTTTTTTCTCGGATATTAATAAATTAGAGGATTGTATGAAATAGAAATACAGTGTTGCGTGGAATAATAATGATACTTATATCAGATCATTTAACTTCTGGAAAAAAAATGTCTAGAGATTAACGAAAAAGAAGGAAAAAAATGTATATTTATCTAACTGACAGCAATGAACTTCTCAATTGAAAGGGAAATATTTTTTTAACCCACGACTCTTTTTTGAATATATATATATATATATATATATATATATATATATATATATATCTGTGTATTATATTTTGAGAGAGAGAACATTTCAAAAACTAATTTTTCATAATCTTACAGATCTCTTATATTAGTGACAACGAATTGTCAATTCATTTTCGTTAATATCTTAAATGAATGTAAAGGTATAAAAATTCCTAAAATAAATACAAAGAATTGTGTAATTAAATTGTCGTCATTTTTGTCGATTGTTTGTGTGATTGTTTGTGACCGTGTAGCCGGTGTTGATGCACGTTAAAAGTGTCAGGGCCCAAATTCCTCCCGCTGGCGTGGTATGGAAGTTAGGAGGGGGGCAGCTGAGGTGTTGTCCACGTCACTTGACCGAAGTTCAAAATTACGAGGTCCGTCGCCAATAGCCCTCGTGTTGCTTCTAGTGCGACGTTAATAAAACCAAACTTAAGATACAAGCAATTATCTTTCGAAAAATCTAGAAACAGTGGGGAAAGAATGACATAATTACACACACATATATAATATATATGTGTGTGTATGTGTGTGTTTTAGATCGCTTACTTTTTCGATTAATTTTTGGCTTAATTAATATTACACAATTTGTTTAGATTTTTAATTAGTTCTACAATATGTTTATGATTAGCTAAGTGTTACTTGGTATTTTGCTCTGGATTGAAGATGCTTTCTATATTTATCTTCTTTATCCTGTGATTGATTTTTTGAATTTGCTGATTTTCGATTTGTTATCTTATTTTTTTATATAGTGTAATTCACTGAAGTGGGATGGTGTGATCAGTAATTGCCGGTAGAAACACAAATTATTCCATTTCAAAATTTAGAACAGTATTAATTACATTATTTCCATTACTTTAAATTTTGCTTTTCTCTTCAATTTCTTAAAAAAAAAAATTGGTTCTTTAATGGTTGTCTCAATTTTTAGGTCTTAACCCAAATTTTTGGTTTGTTTTAATTGTTAAGTAAACTTTTACATGATTTTCATAAATATTTAGTTTATTCTAATAGTGTATTGTGTATATATATATAGGTCACAAAATACCAGCCATAATATTCAATACGTATATATAAATCAAACTAGTAAGAAATCTATTAAACTTTAATACATTGTATTCAAAATTATTCTATAGATGAAATCTAAAAAAAATCATATAGAAAGGAAAATCATAGAGTATACTTATTGAGCATTGACTTAGATGTTACAATGTTTCATTCTATTTATCTCTTTTAATGTTCAATCTATTTTACACTACTTTTTATAAATTTGTTGTTTTTCCTTTTAATTTCTTGCTTTTAGATTTTACCTGAAATATATGTGTTTTCTTATACAGTTCTTTTATACTGATATTCCTTGTTTA
>BMAW01051874.1:385248-395884 GCA_019974015.1 Nephila pilipes
CGCCATGACTTTGCCAGCTGACTGCTGCGTTTTCGGACGCTTCGGACGGCTTTCGCCAGCTGTGCGCCACTCAGATGACTGCCGCTTCGACTCTGGAGTGTAGTGATGTATCCATGTTTCGTCCATGGTCACGTAACGACGCAAGAAATCTTTTTTGTTGCGAGTAAATAGCGATAAACAGCTTTCTGAATCATCGACTCGTTGCTGTTTTTGTTCCATCGAAAGCAATCGCGGCACCCACTTGGAAAAAACCTTTTTCACTTCACTTCAAAAAACCTTTTTCAGTAAATACACTTCCATATGATATCTGTGTCATCTCAGCAATCTCACGGAGCTTCACTTTACGATCTTTCATTATAATTTTTGTCACTTCACTCACATTTTCCGGTGTAACGGCTTCCACAGGTCTACCCGAGCGTTCCGCGTCATTTGTGTCGGTACGACCACGTTTAAACTCGGCAAACCACCGACAAATCGTTGCTTTTGATGGACAAGAGTCCGGGTAACATTTTTCAATCCATTGTTTCGCTTGCACGGTGTTTTTACCCATTAAAAAACAATGTTTTATCAGAACACGAAACTCGGTTTTTTCCATTTTTTAAACAAACTACAAAACGACTTTACTCCAACCTCGATAACTCAGCTGTTTCTGGTCCGATCAACTTAAAATTTTGACACGTTTCAAGCAAAGGTTAGTACTCTAGAAAGACCTGGTTACTGGTTTACTACGAGCGCCATCTCTGGGTTAGTCTCGGGAGTTATTGATTGATGTGTTATTTAAAATTTTGATTCAGTCCTAGGTACTTACAGTAAAGATTTTACTGATCACATCTTATTCCTTCCATAATTATGCTAAGAGTATAGTATTATTTCGAAGTAACAGTTTTTTTTTTCTGTTTATCGTATTAAAAAGTCTAAGCTTGTTGAACTTCAAAATGACTTGTCACGACATCAATTGAAGGATAATCCCTGAGTCAAACCATCCGGTGCGAAGTCAGTCAGCAGAACACATGACCGATATCGAAACTATAGAGGCTTTTAAAACCGCTGTGCGAAACGAAATGCATTATAATAGGTTTTACGATGAATATATTTCATGACTTGAGGAGGGTGTTTGTAACTGTGGGAGGCTATAAATAATTTCATGCTTTGAAAATGTGTGGGAAGGTAAGCGTTGTGTGTCGCTTTGTGCAAGAGTTGAAATGAGAAGGGGGGAACTTTTACGTGATAAGAAAAAGTTTCAAAATACTTATATATTATTTTGAAACACATTTAAATACAGAAGTAATTGTACAATATAGAAAGCATGTGAGATTCAAGACGAAAAGTACGTATCGTTTTGACATTAAAAAAAAAACAAGTGCAGTTTTTCTAATATTTTAATTTTATAAGAAATCCTGTACCTAAATCTGCAATTCAGTATAATTGCTTCCACTATCAAGGCATGTATCATAACATTCAACCAGGCTCTGTATTCCATCTTCATAGAAGTTTGACGCCTGATGGGGGTTAACCACTGCAGGAGATCGTTTTGACGTCATCATTGTCGTCATGCCACTGATCCCTGAAATGTTTTTACAACGTTTTTCTGTATTTCACTTGGTGCGTGTGTGAGTGTGTGTGTCATCAAATTTCCGATCGTTAATTTAACCAACTTCCCATCAAGCTAGAGTCCTGAAACCTTAGGGATCGTTCTTACTAAGTTTACTTAACTGTACTCGCCTAACGATGCAATATTTAGACATTTGCGACAAGTTTTAACTAATATTTCAATAATTTTTTAATAAATTTTGCCACCATTTAAAAACGTTGATTTTTATTTCGAATTATTTCAAGTAAAGAAACAAGTGGTAGCCACTGGGAGCCAGATCAGAGCGATACTGAGGGAGATTATGTTTATTTCCAGTCATATGATGTGATGAGGTAACGGGTTCTACAAATCAGGTATGGATATGCATTGGCATGCAGCAAAACAATGCCTTTCTTGAAGATATCACACCTTTTATTTTGGATTGCACGATTCAGTTTAAAAATTCACAAACAATCCTCCCTGTCTATTCCAAAACACAGTTCACATGATTTTGCGGGCTGAAACTTCTTGCTCGAGTTTCACTTTTATGGGTGGAGTTGAATGCCTCCATTCCATGGATTGTCGTTTTATTTCCGGTGTCATATGAATCAGATGTCCCCCCACACTTCATTAATCTGCTGATGAATTTCGACACCTTTCACGCATTTTGCATGCAGGAAACAAATCGCAGCGCATATTGCACAATCTGAAGCATTTTGAATTCGATGAGGCATTTTAAATACGCACAAATAAATATGAATACGGACGAATGCTTCCATGCTGGCGTCTGTGATTAACCAACAGATTTAAGAAATCAGTGCACATGTGTGGAATGGCGACATTAGTGCTGCTGCTGCTGCCGGATTCAAAAACTATACTTTCTTAAAAAACACCCTTAATATTACTAAACAACCTCAACACTGGCTTAGGTAAATAATTAATTGATTAATATACTGTTGTTTTTAATAAGTTACCAATATCCTGAAATCATTAATTATTTCTGAGAGAATAATTGGTATTTTTTTTTATTAAATTTCAAAATTAAAGAAATTTTAATAATGAAACGTTACTAAGTTATTAAAAAATTAGTATATTTAAAGTTTTCTTTTATTTCTTATCTTGCAGTATCTGACCAATATTTATGTTTTAAACGGATTTTTGAAAATGAAAAGATCCTTGAATTGCTTATACTTTTTATCTACTTCTATACTGCAATCTCCTAATATCGTGCGGGATCTCCCTTTGCAAGGCAAAATGCAACAATTTGACTTGGAATTGTCTTAATAAATGGGAAGCCGTCTGAAGAAATATTCAACCATTCTGCCTCCAAAGCCGTCCACAACTTTGAAAGTGTTGTCAATTGCTGAATTTTGTGCATGAATTTACATTTAGATCATGTCCCTTATATGTTTGATGGGAGACAAGTCTGGCTATATAGATGGTCAAATCATTCCCAAGAATTACCCAGAATATTTCTCAAACCATTCGCGAATTATTTTGGCCTGGTTACATGGAGTATTATTATCCTGGAAAATTCCATCGTTCCGTGGGTTTTGAAATCCATTAATGTCTGCAAGTTGTATCCAAATAGCGGATCGTAACCATTTACAATTAATAATTGATTCTTGACCCTACGGCTCGAGGAATGTTGGATTCCCTATTTCCAAAATGGAATGATCTATGCGTCTAGCTCCGATTACCATAGCAACTAGCAACAACCATTCAAAGTCTGTTGATCTCCATCGGAAAGCTTTCCTTTTAGAAAACTTTTCATGTTCAAGACGAATACCAATGAAAGCCCGGACGATCCATTGTTCATTTGCATATTTCTAAGCACGATGCTACTACAATCCGAATATTTGCATTTTGCTATCGTATGACTTTCGACACTTTAAAACATACATGTTTACTTGTTAATAAAAATACTAGTTACCTTTCTTTCTTTTTTTGTACTTAATCCATTTCCGATTTTTTTATGTCATTTATTCTCAGTGCTATAATTTTTTTTTATTAGTTACATCACAATTTAAAATCGGGTCTTTTATTATTCTTTATGAAGATACCAAATAGTTCCCTGGTTAAAATTATTATTTGAATTATAGCTTTGCAGTAACTTGCAAGTAAAGTTGTAGTTGCTTTGAAACATGTGAATGTAAACGATTATACAGTTTAATAAACTTTTAAAAAATATGAATAAAGATTGAATTTTAGACTAAACATTTTGAATTATTTATGGCATTTCATCGAGTTAAACTGGTTTTTAGAAAAAAGCTAACTAAAGAATGTAAAAATAAGGGGAGAATAAAAGCAGTTTAAAAAAAAAACGATGCAATCAATGAGAACTAGTGTTTTGTTCATGAGATATGACAAGTGTTTGCCAACACAGTAACAAAAAATTCGAATTTGTTGTTTTGCAGATATGTGGTTTGCTTATTATAGTTTATAAAAATAAATGTAAAAGAATTTTAAAAATATGTGGTTTAATTTTTTTTTTTTTTTTTTTTGCTGCTTATTACAATTATTTTTTAAGTAAATACAATTATTATTAAGAATTAAGAAATTATTTAAGGTGAGATTCTAAGATAAAATTTAAATATTAAATGTAATATTCGTTATAGGTTTTCAGATTTCTCTAAATTATATGGTTACGAAATTTCAAAAACTTACGAAAGGTAAAAATTAAGATGTGCAAATGCGATTACAATGAATTGTTTAAAAAACATAGGATTCTTACAGGGGGAGGGAAGCCAAATTGTTCAAAAAACCTCGTTCTATCACTTTTCATATAGTTTTCCTTCCCTTGCATAAAAAAATGAGGTAAAAAGATTTTTAAAATTTTCATTAATATGAAATAATGGATGCATAATCAATATGCATGATAAATGTATAATTTTAGAAAGGTATGAAAAAAATACGAATAAAAAATTAAATGACAATTTTGATTCATATTTAAAACACAAAAATATTGACTCTGTTATTTCCCTATTAATGTTGAAGAACAAAAACGATTTTATTTATTATACTCGTTTAAACATTTTAAACGCATAAATGTGAACATTGTAATCACCGTTTCACATTGCATTAACAACAATAAATGTGAGTAAAAAGCAAAATGTTACAATCGCTATGTAATTTGATTTTAATTATGTAGCTTATTTCTAATGGATTATAAAGTCATTCCTTCAAAATCAAGTAACATATTTTAGCACAATAATGTGCAAGGAATATTAAGTACTGCTGCCATCTATTGTTGAAAATTGCTATTGTTTTCACATCATTCGAACTAAGACGCTCACACAAAAATGCAGATTTTAAGCAAAAATAATTTAATGTATTTATAAAATATTTCCATCAGTTGCATTTATTTTATAATATTTTTAAAAAGTTATCTTTTCAAATTCTAAAATGTGTAAAAATCAGTGGTATCTACTAAATCAAATGTAAATTTAAAACTGTTTCTTAAGTCTTAAGCAAACATTTATAATGTCATGTAAAAATATTTTTAAAAGTATTTCATAAGGCAAAATATTTCCACCATATTTTCATGGATAGTTTAAATTTTAATACTTTTTTTTACCGTTTTGAGAATTATAACGATAAAGTTTGGTTACGCTATTTCATTATATCTCTCCGAATTGCAAATATGAATGAAATGAAAACTATCAATTATATATTAAGCAATGTATTTTAAGGAAAAAATCTTATACCATCTTATAATCGAAATGAATCAACTGAATTCCTTAGTTGAAGCTTATATAATGGAAGAAATAGCTTGTTGGATTCATGCTGTCTTAACAAATTACTTTATCTTTCACAAACGATTTTTTTTTTTTATATTTTAAAAAAGTTTGAACTCTGATGACATTAGAGTGGAGCAATACAATTCTTTGTATAAATTTCTTTCATTTAAATTATAACTCTGTATTTGGTGAGGAAAAAAAAAACTTAATTGATTCCAAATTAGGTTATAGAGAGGAATAATTATTATTTATTGCTTTAGTTAATTAAAAATATGTCGATAAGAATCTTTTTTCGTCAAACTTAAATTCATTTATCTTTATGTACAGTTTATGTTCATCATAATAATATAATAAGTTAGATTTATTTTATAAATGTTATTTATATTTATTGATGCATAAAACTACTTTTAATGAGATCTTGAAGTGCATTTAAACAAGTACTTTAGTAATTATTATAAGATATTTTAATTATATCTATACTCATTGAGAAAGTTTCTAGTATGTATTTTCAAAAATACTAATATACTCGTAGTTCTTTTTTTTTTTCTTTCATTATTTGAGAAAGAATTATAGATTTGAAGAAAAAAAGTATAAAATTACTTTTTTTTAAAATTTGCTTGAATAATAACTAAACCAATTTGGGTTTTCCTATTTTAATAAAGCTCATCATTTAAAAATTTAATATCGAAAAAATTTGTTTGCATTTAATATTTTTCCACTTCGTAATTATACAGCTATAAGCTATTGCGCACATAATTACTCCACTGAGAATCTTAAATGTAAAATTAACTGTAGCAAATGAATAAAGAAATTCAAAATTAAAATATATTTCTTTAAAACTAATTTTTAAAAGGACTTTTGAAAGAATTCTTAAAAATAGTTTTAAAAATTAGAAAATAGTTTTAGATGCTGTATATTCTTAAGAAATGTCAATGGATATAAATTTTATCTAAAATCAATCATAATAATCTTGAACTACTTCTTTAAACATGCATTCACTTACATACATTTTCATACTTAAGTCACAAATAGTAATGGATTACATTCAATAATTCAGGAATTCGAATGTTTTGTTTAAAATTGCTGTTGTAACATGTTCAATCGTTTTCAAATGTTTCAACTTTATTAATTTGGGTTACCTAGCTCTTATTTGTATCTTCCTTCTTAAACCCTTTGTATGAAAGAAAATATTTGTATTTTTTACCTTTCTTTTTTTTCTCTCCTTGTCTTAATTCATTTATTTATATATCACTTTGATGAATCTATGATTAATGTAATAAGTATCAAAAATCAGTAGTGGTCAATAGATGGCAGCACCACAAAATTTCATATGTACAATTATTGTTTCTAAATTTTGGTTTATTTTATATTTTTAGGTAACTGTCGGCAATATATATATACTTAAATACATAATAATTCCGGTGTTATTCAGATTTTAAACATCAGAAGTAAAAATTTGCTTGGCGAAAGATATATATGGTTAGATGTAACTGTTATTATTAAAAATACTTATGAAATTTCTAAGTATGTTACTGATAAAGGAAGTTGCGCTGTTTGTAGTTATGACTTCGAAAATTAGCATAATTCCACGGATATAGAGGATTTAATTAATGTTATCATGATTAATTTAAAATAATTAGAAATTAATAGCTATGCACCTTTTGAGAAATAAAAATTTCTTATTAATACTGTTTTAAAAGAAAATTATATGCTTTATAATGATAAAAAAAATGTTAACAAATTCATCATATACCACAAGGTGGTCCATCTAGTAAAAGTCTTGCCAATGCTTATTTGCATTTTTATGAACAAAATTTTATAGACAACAATAAATTCGTTTTGCTAGATATATTGATAACCTTATAATTTTTCAAAACAATTTCAACCCAGAATTTTAATCGGATTTATCATTTTATCCTTCTTGTTTGAATCTGATTAAAACTAATATAAGTTCTTTTGAAACAGATTTCTTAAGATATTAACTTGAAAATTGTTGATAATAGGATGATTAGTAATATTTTTGACAAGAGAGGTAATTATTTTTTCACAATCAATGAAGTTCATTTCTTGATAGCATTTTAATTTTGAATATATATATGTGTGTGTGTGTGTGTGTGTGTGTGTGTGTGTTGTGTGTGTGTGTGTGTGTGTGTGTGTGTGTGTGTGTATTTTAAAATTATTCATTCAGAAATATTAAATTGGTTAGCATGCCTTTAAATTTTCAAAATAATTCAAATAAATTCTTTCTTACATGAAAGCTGATTACTCTATTAAATTTTCTTAAAAAATGAATTAAATGAGTTTAAAATATAAGAATTATAAAATAGATCAATCTTTTAAATTATAATTTATTATAAAATTATTTTCACCTTGATTCATTTGTTTTCTTATTTTTTTTTAAATTGTTGTTCTTTTAAATAACATTATCGTCCATTTATTTATTATTTTTTGAAAAATTTTCTTTTTTTAAATTATTTTTTGAAAATTTTTGATCCTTAAAGATTACGAGTATTTCGAATGTTATAATATTACATTCGGCAAATAGAATTATTATCTTTTGTCTGATCATTTAGTTCTTAGAGCGGGAATTAAGTCAGCTATGTTTGCCCAGTGTATTAACTTGTTGCTCTGCTCTGGTAAATTTTCTTAATTATTTTATGTTGAGGCTTTTCTTTTTGGTTTTATTTTATATTAATTTGTTTCCTTATTCGTCTTATGTTATAAATATTTTCATATTTTTTTGGAATTGCTAGTTTATTTTTTTTAAATGAATTTATAAAGTTTGTTTTTTGCTGACCTCTGTTCAATTATATCTTTGATTTTATAACATTTTTTTTTTTTTAGTATATAATATTGAGAGTAACAGCTTGGCGATTAATTTTAGAATAACCCAGCGTTAACAGTCTGTGGCCTCTTGCAACATTTTTTTATACATTTATTCCATATTCTTTTTTTAGTTTCTTCACTCTTCTACTAATAGTTTTGATACTTGTCTTTATTTTTCTTTTTTTTCGTATTATTTACTTGTTTTTGGGAATTAATCTGTAAAATAATAATGTTTTTATTTTATAGTTAAATTTGTATTTTTATTTTTATTCATTTTTCTTTGCTTCAAGTGTTTTATTTGTATATTTATATGTTTTGGTAGAAATGTGTTTTACTCAATAGTATAGCACTGATTTTATTCTAAATATATTATTTTATAACTGTTGAGATTTATTGCCTAATTTGTTTACAATTGTAATGTTTTGGTGTTTATTTAATTTGAATTTCAAATTATATATGTGTGTGTACTTGTATATGTGTGCATGCATGTGTATTTATTAAATAGCAATTTGAACAACTGTTATGCCCATATTGAATTTTCCAGATTGTTTCCTAATCTTAATAATTAGATTATTTACACAACAAAGGTATTTTTCATTATAGTTTCCCTTTTTGTAGTACAAATTTTATTACATATAAGTATATGTACACAGACACACACATACATATATATGTAATGTTTGTTTTATATAAATGCTACAAGCACGACATTATCTTTTCATTTTTTCCACTGTTGCGCAAAATTTTGCCTTTTAAACAATCACAAAATCCAAAAAAAAAAAAAAAAAAAAAAGGAGGTAAAGGGAAGATATTACCAGATTCATAAAATAATCATACGAGGTAATTTATTTTTCCACAAAGTATTGGTAATTCCCCATTTTTTTCCAATTTTTATCTTTTTAATGTAATTTCTTACAAAATGACAATTTATAACCAGACAAACTAATTATATTTCTATACTTATTAATTTTCGCGATACAATAATTGCTGTTAATTTTTCTGCTTCTAATCGAGTAATTTTTCTACTTTTAGTTCGTGTTATAAAAAAAGAAAAGTTATTTTAGTAATTAGCTTCGTATATGATTCGGGACAAAAATAATTCTAAAAAAGGGATCTTATTAGCATTTCTCGAATGAATTATTTATATTAAAAACTCCAATTTGTTTTCCCAAATAACTTTTTCCCCCCAAATAGCTGCTTTTGGGATCCAAATTACGTAAAAAGATCTGTGTGTACATGTTATAATCAATTTATATTAATCAAGCTCACATGGCTCTCTGTATAGTTTTTAAATACTAAATTCAAGTTTTTATATATTTATTTCAATTTTGTTATTTATTTTATATTCTTACAAAACTTTTACAAAATATTAGAACTATTAATACCAAAAGTGAGAAAATTATATTATAGTAAAAGAAAACTGTTAATAATTTTAATTCGTGGCCTTATTTATATCAACCAAAACATTTATCTTTGCACACATTTTATATATGTTAGAAATTAGTGGATTTCAATCAAGTAGTCAAAATACTTGAAATTGATCTAAAAAAATGACTCAAATTTCTAAACTGAATGTTACTAAGTGTATTTTAAAACGGTTTAAGTTTCCGATAAAAAACATTCCATTAATAGTGAATAGAGAGCTTTATTTACTTCAGCGATGTATTTTCGCAATCTTCAAAATTTTTTTATTTAAAGCTTATCTTATTAAGGTAATATATTCTTTTAAAAGCTTTTCTTTGTATACGAATACAAATATTTTCACTTTTCGAAATATCTTTTGCTTACATATATACATACACCCAATTCTTTTTTACACGGTAGATACGTTCCTCAGAAAACCGCGCAAAAAGAATTTGTGTAAAAAAATACGTGCGACATATGGTAAATTCGGGTTAAGTTCCACAACTTTAAGAAATCGTGTAAGATGAAAAAACTATAAATATTTTCCTTAAAAAAAAAACTGTGCAAAAAAAGTAATAATGAAATCCATACAACATATTTATAAAACAAAAACAATTCATTTTTATTACAAAAAAATAATTAAAATTACTCTACAGTGAAAACTCAATCAATAGGTACATATAACATATAAAAATTCAAATTGAAAAAGTAGTAATAAAACTACTAACTAACAACAATTCATCGCTACTTGATAAGAATCGTGCATGTTTATTACGAACTGGATCAAAAATTTCATGCATGGTTTGGATTTAATCTATGAGGTGTTGTAATTTGCAACAAATATGGTACATTTTCTTACTCATGATTTGACGTACGCGTGCATTAAAAATTTCAATGTAATC
Source organism: Nephila pilipes (assembly GCA_019974015.1). Lineage (NCBI taxonomy): Eukaryota > Metazoa > Arthropoda > Arachnida > Araneae > Nephilidae > Nephila > Nephila pilipes. Next base: position 395,691 of record BMAW01051874.1, read on the forward strand.
TTAAGTTATGTGTGTAGTAGGATATCAATAATTATGTAAGCAACTGAGAAACCAAAAAAAAAAAAAAAAAAAACTCAGCCTTTTAATAACAGACTGTGTAACAACCCAACAGAATCAGTAATAATCGGAACGAAATTCTTCATTCGAACTGCATTTTTGTTGACATATCTGACACATCTACTGAGGTAGCACTT
>BMAW01051874.1:400577-416863 GCA_019974015.1 Nephila pilipes
AGCTTCAAGCATAAAAAAAACATTGTTTATCTTTGGAATATAAAAGTCATGTTTCAGAATTCCTAATTGCAAATTTCAGATTTCACTTCATGGACACCATAAATTAGAAATTTGTATAGTGAAAAATGTAATCGACTCGAAGCTATACATTACTTCATATTTCCTCAAGAGGGTAAACTATTATTAAATGCTGAAGTACGAAGAACAGATAACAAAATTGGAAAGAAACAAAGTTCTTGGATAATTTTAAGGGCGAATTGAAGATGATGATTATTAAAGAAATGATTCCTTAAAAATATGTTTTGTGTTTAGTTTTTCCCCTCAATAAAAACTGACATAGTTATTATTATCAATCACATTTTTTCAGCAGGACATTTGACTCCAACGTTTCAAAAATAACAGCATTGACATCGCTGAACTATTATGTAAAACAGGGCTATCGAAGCATGACAAAAATTTCAATATAAACGTGATAGTATTTATGATCGGTAATGAAATCTGAATACATAGTTAGCGTTGTAACTAAACAGAAAGTCACTGTACATAATTGGTTCCTGAGCCTTACTTTTTCTTTTCTGACACGACTTTCACGTGGCGTGTTTAGTTTGCTCATTTACCTTCTATTACCGGTCACTATTAGGAAGAAGAAGGGTTGGGAAAAAGCAGAATAAATTACTCCAAGCAAACCAGAAAGAGAAAGAAAAAAAAAAGCGCGTGGTCGGTCAAAGCTGCCATTGATTAAAATCCTGAAGAGAAAAAAAAGAAGTAAACGAATGAATGAAATTTCGAAATAACAGTGCACGCTCATCCAATGTTTAGTCGCCAATTGCTCACTATCATTTATAATGAGAAGTCTTCACATCTCTTTGCGAAAAGGAAGATGAAAAAATATATATATGTCTTCGTAATATAATAATCTAACCCCTTTTAACTACCGGTTCAACCGCGAACCCGATTTGCATAATGATGGTGCGGAGAAGCTGGTAAATACAGCGGATAGGGAATCTCTTTTGTGGTTTGAATAATTCGTTTGGGAAAGGCTGAGAACAGGGGAGGAGAGATTTTGGATAGGGGAAGAAAAAAAAAACCTTTAAAAAAAGATGATGAAGAAGAAAACCATATTAAAATGATAATGAGTAGGATGTCTTGAAAGATTGACCCCGCTTGGATTTTGGACTAATGTCTTAGTTCTGTGGTGTCAATACAGCAAGGATTGAATGAAAGAGAGAAAAAGAGATAAGAAAACATCGAACCTAATAATTTTAAAGGTATACGAGAGGTGAAAAGAAAGAATTTTTCTACAGAGTTGGTTTTTAAAAAAAACATTAAATTTCATGCTATATAAAATAATTAAAATTCCACATCGAATATCGCTTTAGTATTTTGTTTACTGTCCTGAATTAATAAAATCATGAATATTCTAAACGTTAGTATAAAACTGATGCATAAATAAATAAAACATTGAAAATATATCAGAATTTTTATTTTATGAATACCTTATTGTTATTCAATTGATTATAGGTAATTATAATGTCCAACTATGGACAGAGAGAGATTAGAAGGACGACAACAGATAGGAAACTTGTTTTCAAACGTCCCCGCAAAAATAACTTTAAGTGCCCTAAAAATAATATTTTCTTGTAGGAAATCGTTCCTAATTATGATTTTCATAGTATCTCTTCATTCATGAGTGGGTTTAGACGTGGTCTATATGGGCTGTAGCCAAGGACCCCGTTAAATCACTAAGCCTGATTTTTCTGTGAAAACTTTTAAGAAAATCAAATAAAAATTTAATAATAAATTAAAGAAAAATACAAGAAACAGTAAGGATTAGCAGTCATTCTCCTGGATAACCTATGTAGGAAGTAAATCGATGAAAACAATGAATCGATGAATTTCAATCGATGAAATAATCGATGAAAACTTAAATTATTCGTCAACTTTTTCATATAAACTCAGATTTAATCAAATAATAACAATCTGGTAATGAAAATAAATGATTTGCTGCGCAAAAATGAAGCTAATTACTCTTTAAGTAGCTTTAAATGCAATGAAAGTACTTACTTTATGAAACTTCCAGAATGTTTTATTTAATATTATTCGAAATATATATTATTATTTTATAATATATTATTATCAAAAATAAGTATATTATTTTTATTTCTTAATCTTTGTTCTTGATTTGAATTTTCTTAAATTTTTTTTATTATTTTTTTATTACCGTTATTGTCAAAAATAAGGCATAGAATATTTAAATTTTTAAATAAGTTTAACGTTTGTTTTGTAAAAAGCGTCTCTTTTTTTATATGTAGTTCGTTAGTAGTAAGCGGGTTATTATGGTAGACGGAAGTGACGTAAAACCCCATAAGGTACCCATTTTAGATTTTTTTTATCTTAGCATGTTACACACACACACACACATATATGTGTGTGTGTGTTTGGATTTTGATTGAAATGTTATCAACGTACCGATAAGCTAATTTTCAAATACACACTTAAATTAGATGGGATTAATATACTTTGAATAAACTAATTGGGAACAAATTTTAATTGTCAGTTCTTATTCTTCCACGCAAAGCTGCTGATTTGGATATTACTTAGCCTCTAATAGTGTTATTTTCCTACTGCATAAATACTGTAAATGAAATGTCTGGTATACTAATTAATACTTTTTTCGTTTAATTTAATGAATTAATCGAATAACTAGAATATGAAGTAATTAATCAGAAACAAATTTTAATCGAAAGTTGTTATTCATACTCAGAAAGTTCCTGTACTTGATATTTTTAGTTGAAGCCTTAAAAAGTTATTTTCTGACAATAAAATATATATTATTATGCTTATTTTCGAACTATTTGTTTTTCATTTAATTAAATGAATTAACTGTATTAATATAATTCAAATAAATTATTCTTAATTACCTAATATTAAAAATAAATTTAATTGCTTTGTAGATTCTTATTAAGTTATACGTAAAGTTATTTATAATTGATAGAATGTTATTTAGTGTAAAATAACCATTATCACACTGCTCTTAAGCATCTTAAGTCTGGAAGCAAATTTTAAAAGTAAATTATCTTCGTGTTTTAAGCAAAATTACCTATAATTAATTGTGTATTATTTAATTGATGTTTAAAAAATTTATTTTTGGGAATTGGAATTGTTGTGTTTATTTTTAAACTCTGCTTTTTTGCTTCATTAAAGGAATTAATATAAATTGAATAAATTAATTGGAAGCCATTTTCTTAACCCTCATTCTGTTTTACGCGAAGTTACTTATACTTGATTGGGTATTATTTAGTTAAAGTTTAAAAAATTTTCTTTTTACATTATGTTTATTTTTCAAATTCTACTTTTTCGTTTTATCAAATGAATTAACAGAATTAATGTTATTTAATTAAGTTAATTGGAAGTGATTTTTTTAAGTCGTAGTTTCTTATTCTATTTAATGCTCAGTTACTTTACTTAATTGAGCATTATTTAGTTGAATTTTTAAAAAGAGTTATTTTCTAACATTAAAATTGTTGTGATTATTTTCAAATATAATATTTTTAGTTTAATTAAATGGATTTATTTAATTAATATATTTTGAGTATAAACTGATTAGAATCGCTAATTTTAATCGTAATTTTTCGATCTGTTTTATGCAAACTTGGATATACTTGATAGGAAATTATTAAGTTTAAAAAGTCATTTTTACACTGGTTAAGCAAATGAATTTGGAAAAATTTGATACATAGAATCTACTTTTGTTTCTTTCTTTATTTATCTCAGATTTTTTCTGCACTTTGTTCAACTAAATTTCGTTGTAATAATTCAAATGAGTGACAGTGTTCATTAAAAATGAATTTGTATAGTTAATGTTGCAGATTTCAAATATCAAACTAGAATTTCAACTACAATTCTTTCGTAACAAACTTTTATATATTTTCTTCATGGAAAACGAATTTAATAGCTTTTTTTAAAACCTAATCAGTCTGAATGTATTCTTTAAAACTAGCAATCTTATACCAAACTTATTTCAAACATTTCTTACAACTTTTTTTTTTTTTTTTGTAATTCACACAAATTGATTTAAATTCTGAACAATAATTTTAAATACATGACATCAGCTGGGTTTTTTTTTATATTTTTGCAAATCAGATACATTCATAATAAGTATGATAACGGAACGAATATCTATACAATTGGAAAAGAATCTGCACTGAAAATTATTCGTTGTGAATTTTTCCTTCTTTCGTATTGTTATTCTTTATTTAAAAATCATAGGTAACTGCGTGTAATGAATACACTTTTTTCTCTGAGATTTTTTTGAAATTCAATAATTTTTCGCTTCCACTTTCTCAGTATCGGAAGATTTTGCATTATAGAGGCTTTGTGATTTATATATTTCCCTTTACACTATATGCCTATGTATTTTTTTAATTAAATAGAATTTACAACCTCATTTGCTTCCATTTTAATTTTTCATTTTACACTATAATTCAACATGCTTTATTATTTAAGTAATGTAGTTATTTAAAATTAAAAAAGAAACATGTAAAATGTCATTTTTTAGATTCATTAGCAATGTATGTTCAATATAAACTAGATTCATTTCATATTTATAAAGGCTAATTTATGCAATATTTGCTCGTATACAATTCCGAAAGAAAAAAATTCATGTTATACTATTAATTTTTTTCATTCCTTTATTTATATCATACGATGCACTTTCCTTGATTAAGGGAACCTTTCTTATTTCTAAGAACATGAGAAATATGTAGATTAGCTTACATCCAACTGTGTATCATATCCCAGGTTATCAATGGACTTCAAAACACGTGAGAGACTTTAATGAGTTGAAAATAACACAGTACTTTTTAAGAGGGCTGTGAATGGCTGAAAACAAAGTATGACTTCACACATTTATTAGACATATATGTTTGCACTTTACAGCTTTTTTCCTTCTAATTCACTTCATTTCTATTTATCCTAGCAAAATAAGTTGTTTAAAAGGAAAAAAAACTGTTTAGGAACCACGTCTTGCAATCACTCTAAAACTAATGGTACTTACAAAATGTGCATTAATGATAAACTGAACTTCGGCATTATTCGCAGGAATGCAAAAGACTTTACCATGAACAATCTACCAGAGTATTATTGTTCGATGTAATCAAAACACAACCAGAGGGAAAAAACATACAATTTCTATTCTAACATATTTTAAAACTGCTCCAAATACATTTCGAAATATTGCTCTTAGCGATTTTTTAAAAATAATTATTCTGAAAAAATGATAATGGCAAAGAAATTTGCTAAATGGATTGTAGCAACATTTCAAGTCGAATTTAATTTTTATTCAAATCATTAATCCACAATCCGTTCTTTCTCTTAAGTACAAATATGTTTAATATTTGATACACAACTTTTATTATCAATATAATGTTTTATTGACATCGTAACTTGTAGGAATGTTCGTATATTAAAACAGCAGGAAATTCTCTGACCCCCGCAGGTGTTTAATTTTGTTCCTGAACAAATTTGATATTAGATTGCAATATTAAAACGAGGTAAACTTCGACTTTTGTATATAATACCTATTTTTAACAACACAACTGAATATTTATCTTTTATGAAAATCCAGAATGTTATTCGCTGCTTGCTGATGTCGTGATGGATTGGCTCTTAAAACTTTTGCCATTGTAACGTCCTCTGGTTCGAAATATGATTTTTATGTTCTGCTATTTCTTTTTCTTCTGCTGCTTCTAACTGAAGATGATAAATTTTCACAACTTTTTGAGGGGATTTAAATATCTTGATTTGCCTTTTTTTTCTTCCTGATATATATTTATTACGAAGAATTTCTTGCATATATTTATCTAATTCCGATAACCAGTCAAAAATTTTTGTATCTGAATTACAGTAAAGTAATCTTCTTATTGAATTCTACGAATGAGAGGAAGAAATTTCCTGCAAGTTATAGCACAAATAGAAATCCGTCGCTTATCAGTACTAAATTTTTTTTTTCTCTTTTTAATGTTAATAAATTGTGTTCATTTCTTAAAATATCCAGTTATCGATCCCCTACTTTGCGACATATTTAGAGTTAGTTAGGTGACTACCAATCGTCTTAATGAACATATTACAAGATTCGAGCTCACTTTATAAGGATAAAAATAAAATATCACTCAATAAGAATATAACAGAATCATATTTAGAAAGAGTATAAATAAAATTGACGACTCTTTTTATGCTTTCGAGACTTTTGTTCACAACCATATATTGTAAAAATAAATATTTTTAGTATTTAAAGAATTAATTTTTATGTATTAGTAAAATGACTACAGAACAGCCCTTTGTGCACGTTGTTTAAAAATATAGCCGAATGGCAAAATTCAAATTAGGTAATTAGTTAATTGGTAACTATTCCCACTCTCAATTTCGAAATAAAATTAATACAATATGTTAGCAGCTTAGTTACGTGCTTTTACTCTAATTTATGCCTGGTCGGCAAATGAATAATAGCTCAACTTAAAATACATAATTCTATATAAAAACCAACGTTTTTATAAACAACGTTTTTATATGGTGGCAAAGTTTATTAAAGAAAATTATTGAAATATTAGTTAAAACTGTTAGTTATTTTTAACTTTAAAATTTACTTAAAAAGAGACATTTGTGAGTGTATTAAAAAATTCATAATACTCATAAAATCAAAACATGCATTTGAAAGTTTGTAAGTCATTCTATTAAAAAAAAAAAAATGGGAACCAGAATTCAGAAAAAATTATTGTGATAAGACACGGCGCCAAATATTGGAATGTTTCTTTCTTGCGAATGATTACTGACTGAAAGTCAGTAACCCTTACTATCTCCCCTTTGTGAGTTTTACGATACCTCATGTGGCGGGTGGGGAGTTCCCGGTGTTCCCAGAGGGGGAAAGAAATTTTTTCCTCAATCCTAAAAGCACCGAGGGGAAAGAATATTTTGACTTATTAAAATTATTGAAATATTAGTTAAAACTTGTCGCAAACGTCTAAATATTGCATTGTTAGGCGAGTACGAACGATTCCCAAAATTTCAAAGCTCTAGCTTGATGGGAAGTTGGTTAAATTAACGATCGAAAATTTGATGACACACACACACACACACTCACACACCAAGTGAAATTCAGAATTCAGAAAAAACGTTTTAAAAAGAAGAAAGAAATGAAAGAATAAATGAACTTCAAAATGGAAAAAAAAATTCAATTATTAAATGTATTAAATATCACTTATTAGTTACCGCTGAGAATATAAGTATTAGTATACACGAACACACAAAGGAGAAATTTCTAAGTTGAAGCAAATATTAAACAATGGTCTGTTAGTTTCGTAGGATGGGATCATATGCAATTAATTGCTCTGCTTCACATTTCGATTAACAATTCACCTTTCGACGCTAGTGATCGAGCTAAGCAGGCACTTGAAATCACAATTAGCACCTTTTGTGCGGCACATAGGTGAAACTTTTGTTATAACTAGATATTTAAAACAATAATATATTATAAAAATCTTAAAAATTGAAGAAAAAAGGCTTTCTTTAGTAACTAAATAAATCAAGAGAATTTTTCGGGGAAACTAAAGGTACAAAAATAGCTTACACCAAATACGAGAACAATTAAATAAAAATTTAACTAAAGTTTACAAATGTCCCACATAGGTCCTTCATCGAATTCTTTTTAAATATTTAATATTGCTATTACTCTTAAAAGGAATACTATTTTCCACAACTTTTCGGTATCTTAATTGTTACAATGTAGCACATTTTGCACAGCCATAAGTTTTTAATGGCAGTATCTAAAAATTGAAGTATGCTTAGATTGATTGATTGGCTTTATTAACGTTGCACTAGAAGCAACACGAGATATCATTTTAATACGTAAAATTAGGAATACATTTAGTATTATATTATAGGAGAGGAAATAGGGAACACATTTCATGCTTAGAAAAACGAATAGATTTAAACAGAAATCAGTAATGTAATAAAATATGCTTATCTTTATATGTTAGTGAAATCAGAATATGATGTTAATTTCGAGTATTTTTATACCTAAAAAGTGCTTCGATTTTGGGTGGTTTTTTGAATTCCAACTATTAGTTCACACTCTCCCTATATATATATGTGTGTATGTGTGTGTGTATATGTATGTATGTATATATATATATATATATATAACTATATCTTGTTCAAATTTTGAATCATTAATAAAATACTTTTTATTCATCCACACAAGTTCAAATACATTTTTTTAAACTTGTAGTGGATGACACTTGATGTTAATATAGTTTTTTCAAATATTAATTCATTAATTAAATTGGTAAAAATACAGCTGAACCGAACCACTTGGCGCGATTTCAAAAATTGCCAAACTTGGCAATTTTTTTGGTTGAACGTTAAGTCCGCGAAGATGACAGGGTAGCCACATTTGGCAAAATACCGCCGAATAATTCTTGTCGTCAAGGGTGGTTGGGCTAAACTGCATTCCAGCCATTTAATTTACTGGATGAATTAAGAAATAAGCCAATGCTTCTACTGTGTCATTTGTCTTCACTGACAAAGTTGGTAGAGTGTCGGCGTAGAATCTTCAAGCCTTCGGATCGAATGTCGTCGAAGCATAAAATATATTTATTTGATTTTCAAATAATAAATTTTAAATTTTTTTTGTGAGGAAAAAAATTTCTCTTACATAAGATATTTAGCTGGATACAAATTTAGGAATAAATGCGTCAGTGACGAAGCGCTGGAAAAAAATTTCTTTTGCCACTTAATATTGTGATTCTGTCATATGTATATACATTTTTATATTAATTGTAATTATTTAATAATAAGTAACTAAAATAAAAATTTTCTTTGTTGATTTAAGTAGGAATTGACTTTAAATTTTTTTTTTTATATTGTTTAACATTTGCACTAGAAGTCACACGAGTGCTATTGGTGACAAATCTCACAATTTTGAACCTCGCTCAAGTGGCGAGGACGACACCTAAGCAGCCACTTCCCTCTCCTAATTTTTACAATATGGTTAGAAAGAAATATATTTAATATAATATTGAATTCAACGCTTATTTCTGTATTTTAATGCAACTTTAATCTAGGAGTTATATTACTTTTCATTCAAAATTTAATACAATTTAAACGTTTAAATGTTGAATTTTAAACAATGAAAGAGATCAATTACATTACATAAGATTATTAAGATAAGAGATGGTTGAAATTTGAATTGCGAGAAATTTTGAATCTAATGTTTGTTACCTTCGAAGAATTCTGCGTTTAATTAAAATATATAAATATTTTAAATTAAAAAAAAAATTTTTTTTTGGACAATAGTATTCTTGTACATACGAATGTTTCATTAAATTATTTTCACATTTTGAAAAAAAAAAGATAAAAGCATAATTGGTTTAATCTCTTAGAATTCCTTCTTTTAACATTATGTCAAAGTTTGTTGATGTAATAATTTAAAAAATTTGATTTGGGACATGGCATTTCGTTCAGTTTTCTTTACATAAGCGAATACGATATTTCAATTTTTTTTTATAATAGTTGCAAATATTTGCACAAAAGCCCCACTATCTCGTTGACATTGTAAACATCCGGAGACGTTTGAAACACTGAACAAAAGAAAAAGAAACACTAAAAGCGTGATAAGCATATTTGAGAAAGAAAGTACCATAGACGATAGAAATGGCTCACACTTCCTGATGAGGAAAAAAAAATTAAATTAGGTGGTCCGAGCGGCTAGTCTTTTATCATCTCTGTTAACGGAAGGGAAAAGTATTATTTCATGACAATAAATAGTTAATGATTCAGGAATGAAGAGGACAGCAAATGACTTGCAGGAAAAGTGGAATTGCTCCTTTTTTTTCTTTTACCATACGGTGAGGTAAATTATAAAACAGTGGTACTTAATTATCAAACAATATTGTCTTGGGAAGAAGTTATATATTTCATTTAAAAGAAAGATAATATACATATTCTCCTCATTCCTTTCTTTTAGCTAATATTTTGTTTGGGTTGGAATTTAGGAAACCAATTTTTTTTTTAACATGATTGATAATTGTCTATAAAACTTTATCAACACAGAATTTTCTTGCAAATGTCGGTTTTGTTTAACTGCCAGTAATGTTTTTGTACATTGAGGCAAGCCTGATCAATTTGAGAATGGTTTGTAACGAACTTATAGCCTCCTTCTAAGATTTCTCTTTTAAACATTTTCTTTATTATAAATCAAAATGTTTGTGAGGACTGAAAGAGAGAGAAAAAAAAATTCTGAATTTGTGACACTATATTCTATGCTTACAAATTCCTTAACCTATTCAGTTTGGACTTACTTTCTGTCGATATATATCAATCAGAATAAAAAGAGAGATAACACACGACTGAACGAACGAACTGTTAAATGTACACCGAATATTGGCTTGATGCTTGTTGTAAAAGATATCACTTTTTCTCAACGCCACTCTTTGATTTGATTTGCATTTTCTTTCCCTTTTCCCAATTTGGCTGCCACTTGCTTTTGTAATTCCGTCATTGTAGCAATTTATGATTCGCCAGCCTCAGCTGTGTGCACCACTTTGAAAATGCTTCTAATTTATACATAAGTTTCAACTTGACTCCTAATATGCTTCTCCTTGTTTACCCGCGATCAGAAATTTTATCAGAGCATCCTCAACCTGTTTGTTAACCAAACTATTTATCAGAAAAATCCTTCTTCAGTGAATAAGTAAACATCTCCCCTCGTTTCAGCAGTGATAAGATATTTTACCAGAATATTCCCACAAAAAAATCAATATAAGCCTTAGAAATATTACTCTGATAAGTTAAAGGTTGGCGCCTCACTTATCGGTACATAGATAACAAATATTTCATAGAGTTTCGAAGCAAATACATTCAGAAATGGTTGTTAGGAAAGAAATGTAGAAATAATTACGTGATATTTTCCTCCCTTAAATATTAAGATTACAAATATTTTTTTTTCAATAAACATACTGATTATTAAATGTAATTATTTCGTAACTTAAGGTTTTTATACTAAAAAATTTCATCTAAATTTATACGGAATGTATTAATTCAGTTAATTAATTTAACTGATCGAAATGTTAGAAATGATGCATATATGTAAAAAAAATAGATCGACTATCAGCTGTAATAATATAAAAAAATAAAGTTATTGAATACTTTTTGATATAAATATTACTAAGCAAGATTGTTAATCTTAAAAAAGTGTAAGAAAGAAGAGTGAGTTTTCAAAATGCTAAATAAAAAGGGGAAAAATAATAATTAAAGAAATGATCATTAAAGAAAAAAAAATAATTATTAAAGACCTTATAGAAAAAAAAATTGCTGCAAAATAATTTTAAAAATAAACCTACTGATTATTTCTAGAGTTTTATATTAAAAACATGTTAAACTCATTTTCCTATTCAATATAATACATATAACATTTGTTAGAAAAGAAGTGTATAAATTTTAATTTGATACTTAAACATTAACAGTAAAAAGTTCTTTTTTCCCAATAAATTTACTGATTATAAAATGTCATTATTTCATAATTTAAGTTTTTTTATACGAAAAAAATTCAATCTAATTTATTCAGAATATATTAATTCAGTTAATTCGTTTAAAAAAACGCTATGTTGATAGAAACAAATGCAAGTAATGCAAGGAAAAATAAATTCTTTGAATATTTGAAGGATTTCATACTAAGCAAGATTGTTTTAGTCACGATTACAGTCAAACTCATTGGGTTAAAAAATATAATATTAAAAAAAGATGTTACATTTTATTTCCTATTAATATAAAATTTTGTTTCTTAAAATGTTAAGATATACAATAACAATGTTTACGTAAGACTCACACGACGCATTCAAAAATGTTGCTTTAAAAAGTGTTTCTTTTCTATATTCAAGATAATAACCATTTCGTAGCAATTCAATGTACTCATTCTGTGTTTTCAAAATTCGACTAAATAATACTTAATCAAATATACGAGGTGTGGCTATTAAATAACAAGTCTGACACAGTAAAATATTTTATTTTGATTCCATACACTCATATTTATGTTTTTTTCGCCTACAATGTACACCCCTCCTCTATCCCTACAATGCTCGCGAAATTTCCATTGTTCGAAACAGTACTCAAAGTCTTTTGTCTACTCCTTCATGATGCTTGTCGCTTTCTGATTCACACCTTCAATGGACTCAGACCTTGTTCCTTTTAATGCCGATTTCACTTTAGGAAACAGATAGAAATCGCATGTCACAAGATCCGGCGAATGAGGTAGATGGTTTAACACTGAGATGTACTTGGCCTCTCTCCCTAGAAACCTCTTGACAGACAAAGCGGTTCTTCGACAATTCGGGTCGTTTGTTCCTTATTCTTTCGCGGAATTCAGCAAGAATGTGAAGGTATTAATGCTGATTAATAATTTAACTCAGTGAACTTCAGGAACTCAGTGATGGTACACGATCCCATGGTTATATCGGGGGGAGGGGAGAGACAATAAACATTGCTTTGAATTTTGCTCATTTGAACTTTTTCGGCTCTATGAGAAGGTGGGCTCTCCCAGTGCATGGATTGGCACTTCGTTCCAAGATCCTAAGTACAAAACCACGATTCGTCACACTTTATTATCCTGGCATTCAAAATGACAGTACCAACATTTTTGAGAGCTTGTTGTTCAATCGAGAGAATTTTAGGCACCATTTTGGCACAAACTTTTTGCATGTTAAAATTGTTATGTAAAATTTACCATTCGATTCCTTGTCACTTCCTACAGTCTCAGCAATCGCACGTAACCGATGATCATATCGAATCAGATTACTGATTTTTTCAATATTGTCATTCGTTTTTGACGGGGAAGGCCTAACCGGGCGTAAACCATCTTCAAAGTCTTCGCGGCCATCTTGAAAGCACTTAAACCACTCAAAAACATGTGCATATGATAAATATTCATTACCATACACTTCTTTCAATAAATTATGTTTCAGTAGCTGTTTGTCCAAGCTTCATGTGAAATTTTATAACAATTCGTTACTCTATTGTGTCACTAACCAATTTTCCTACGAAACAAAAAACAAAACAAAACAAAACACCTCTAATGCGAAAGAAAGGTTACGAGGAGACGGATTTGCTTACAGAAACGATAGGCACTGCATTTGAAAGAGAAGACTTCACGCTGAACAGCTGTCGGTCGCTGGCGTTTGGCGCAGGCATATTTCTTCTGTAGCCGTGTCAGTCTCGTTATTTGATAGCCACACCTCGAAAGTAACTTTTTGTAAAAATGGAATAAGAAATAGGAAAGAAAAAAATTGCTTCCAAGTAATTCAGATTAAAATAGTTCCATTAATTTTAAAAAAATCTAAAATCAGTAACTAGATATTTTATTGAATGTATTTACACTATAGCATAATAATACTATTCACCTAATCATCTAAACAATTTTTCGTGCAAAAATAAGAACTCTCTTCCAAATAATTATTCAAAATATATTCCATCTAATTTAACTTCAGTAAGAAATTAAATGTATTTGAATTATATTCATTTCATTTAATTTAACTAGTATAAACGCTTTTAATTTTTGTATATATAAATACAACTAGCTCATCAATATATAAATAACAATTCAGTAAGAAATCCCAAAGATAAGAAAGATAGTTCGTCCCTTTTTGATAATATTCTGGTTGTAGGTACACATGATAAGATAATCTTATCGGTTATTCGTTGCAACGCGGCAAGAAGATAGGGAGTATGACATCACTTCCCCCTCATATCGGCGGGCGCTTACTACTAACGTATAATTGTGATACATGCAATATCAGCCCCTAATGTGTAATTGTAATACGTTTCGAAATAATCCACAAGTGAATAATTCCGTTATGTTGTGTAATAATAAGTTAATGAATAATTAGAACAGTTGGAGTGTAATTTATTTGCGATACTTTGTTAATCATTTCGGTAATTCAATCGTTTTCGATAAACGCGGAATAACGTATCAGCTTAGCAGATTGAAACATTCTACTATTAAGCACGCTTTTCCTCCCATGCATTCATGGTCTCCTTGTGATAAGTGAACTTATTTATCGAGAATTCGGGACGAGGGTTTTTACTATCAAAATCTATCTATATGTGACAAAGATTTCCTCATACAAATGATATCTTATGTTTGAGCCGAATATCAAGTTGTTAATATCAAAATCTTACATAATTATTTACTCCGATATTTAAGTATAAGTTATACTAACAGTTTTCTGTCCGAATCTAAAAAATATCTTCTTAAACATAGAAAATCAGGAAATCATATTATGAACAACGCAGTTACTAATAAAATCAAAACAATTAGTAACTCAATTTGAATTTATTTTTGTCTCTAAGTAATCAAAACACGAGATGTTTTATACCCCGCATGAGGAATAAACTCTGCATACGTTCAAATATAAAGATTATAATAATATAACAATGTACTTAACTATTACGGATCAGTCGAGTCCGAGTCCGTAGTTAGAACTTGAAATGAGAGTCCGACTCACTGACCTTAGGCAGATCTTCACTAATTTTGATTATGTATCTCATTGCTTCAGTCATCGATTATAATTTCTTCGTTGATAATCTCCGCTCCTCTGTTTACTACTAACTATAGTATTCAACGTTTCCTTGCTTATAAATGCATCTTCTCAATCCACATCACTTAAATAATTCTCTTTTAATTTACATAAGTTACGTTTCATTTACTGGAGCGAAGTTTAAATCGATATACTCAATATTTTTTTGTTTTCTTCTTCATATATTTGAAAGAAAATAGCTTTATATTATACTTGAATTTTGTCGACAATACAATCAGTAAATAAACCTGCAAAATGTGTATTGAAATTATTTGTTTCCATTTTTTTTTTCACTGCGCACTCTTCATAAACATCAATTTGAAGGTTGTCGATTTGATTCGTTTGATTAACTTTATTAAATATTTTTCCTGCCTTTTTAAGAAATAAATCAACAATTTTCTTATTGAAGGATATATTTAACAACTTATTTAAATAACAATTGTTTTTGTCCTCGTATAATTTTGTTTTAACTATTAAGTGCTTTTAATCTTGAGTATTATTCCGATTTATTTTGCTTTCTACTGTTTGTTAATAAGAAAAAATGTGTAGTTATTCCGTCATTATATCAAAGCCTTATTCTTTTTGCAAAAAAAAAAAAAAAAAAAAAAAAAATATTTTTACGAATTAAATTTTTTTTTTTTTTTTTGAAAAATTAAACACGGATTACTTTTTACAACGTTTTTCTGAATTTCACTTGGTGTGTGTGTCATCAAATTTTCGATCGTTAATTTAACCAACTTCCCATCAAGCTAGAGCTTTGAAATTTTGGGAATCGTTCGTACTCGCCTAACAATGCAATATTTATACGTTTGCGACAAGTTTTAACTAATATTTCAATAATTTTAATAAGTCAAAATATTCTTTCCTCTAGGCGCTTTTAGGATTGAGGGAAAAATTTCTTTCCCCCTCTGGGAGCACCGGGCACTCCCCACACCGCATGAGGTTATCGTAAACCTTTTGTACTCGCAAAGGGGAGATACTATCTCCCCTTTACAATCTCCGAGATAGTAAGGATTGCTGACTTTTAGTCAGTAATCATTCGCAAGAAAGAAAGTTTCCAATATTAGGCGCCATGTCTTATCACAATAATTTTTTCTGAATTCTGGTTCCCATTCTTTTTTTAATAGAATGACTTACAAACTTTCAAATCCATGTTTTGATTTTATATTATGAATTTTTTAATACGCTTACAAATGTCTCTTTTTAAGTAAATTTTAAAGATAAAAATAACTAACAGTTTTAACTAATATTTCAATAATTTTCTCTAATAAACTTTGCCACCATATAAAAACGTTGTTTTTAAAAACGTTGGTTTTTATATCGAATTTAGTATATCTTTTACGATACGTAAATATTTAATATGTCGAAATCCCCCACCCCCTCTAATTATAAACACAATGAGCTTATTAATATCATTTGCCTTTTATTTCTTTTCTTCTTTTTTTTCAAAACAGGGTTTTAATATTTTTAATATTTTAACATCACATCATTGTGATGCCTTTTCTTCAGAATCAGTGCATAATACACTATACTATAACACATCGATCAATAACTCCCGAGATTAACCCAGAGATGGCGCTCGTAGCAAACCAGTAACCAGGTCTTTCTACTGGTCCGATCGACTTAAAAATTTTGACATCGTTTCTACAAAGGTTAGTACTC
>BMAW01051874.1:417210-438791 GCA_019974015.1 Nephila pilipes
ATATATATATATATATATATATATATATATATATATATATATTCTTGCTTCTTATACTTCCGTCACCTGTAACAATGTAAACAATTAACAACTCTCACAAACTGTTAACACACATATGTTATAGTGAAACCAAAATGCATCAATTACATACAATAACACAAATAATTCTTAAGAGCTCTGTAATTTGAACAACATCGTTCTACAAAACACACATAAAAATATTACTCAAAATAAAATATGACACACTTAAACAAAACAAGTATCTCATACTGGATTTAATACATTCAGTAATGAAAACGGGTTTTTCCTATACCATTTTTATTGTATTTTAACCCCAATGTATCAAATTACACAGCCACGTGAGTGTATACCAATGATTCCACATAATTTTCCTATTACTCACGATGGGTAATTGCTTTTGATTACCACCTTCTGCTGAATACATATTCAGCGGGACCAACGACGATTAAAATTACTGAATTAATAAACACAAACCGAAACTCCGTCGTATATTGAGCGGAACATTATCATCTTCGTCGGTTGAATCTTAAACAGCACACTCTTGCTCTGAAATAACATTTCTGCGCATGGTTGTTTATCTGCCAATAGATCGCTGCTTCAGATACATAATTCAAAGTAAGTTATTGTTAATAATTGAATCAGATAAAAGGAAATTATTGCAACATTAGAATGCATGAGATTTTATTTCGGAAAGAGCACAAATATTCCTACCGAGTAATTAATGCAATAAATTTTAATATAATGTCATTTAATATAGATAAATATGTATGAATGATACGGTTTTCTTTTCCAACATTTTTCATATTTTGAAAACTGTTGGCGTATACGTGTGTGTTTGTGAATAATTACGAAAGAGGATAATTACTAAATCTTAACATGATAAGATGGCAAGAATTTTTGAAACAAAAAAAAAATTGATTTCTCTCTGTCGAGTTTGTAAAAATTATCTTTATAAATATTAATAATTATCATAATCAAGTGAGACAGAGACTGCGGTGGTGTAGTAGTTAGGTGTCTGTCTGCGAGTATTGCCAACTCAAGTTCGATTCCCTGTGACTTCGGTTTGGGTAGTTAATCATGAATCAAAATAGCCTTCATCCTTCTGCGGCAGATAAATGGGATCGCTTGGGAA
The DNA here is from genome assembly GCA_019974015.1 of Nephila pilipes. Lineage (NCBI taxonomy): Eukaryota > Metazoa > Arthropoda > Arachnida > Araneae > Nephilidae > Nephila > Nephila pilipes. The sequence goes on from BMAW01051874.1 coordinate 418,364, forward strand.
ATTAATTCGGGATCAAGTGTCGGACTAGCCGCTCGACCACGGACCTAGAACACTAATTACTAATTAGTGTTCTGGTCCTGGTAATTAGTGTCCCAGGTCCAAAAGATACAGAAACGGAGAAGGGAACCGCTAGACGGGACTTTTTAGGCTTGGACAGACTTTAAGTTGATCTTGATCAATCAGTAAAAATCTGAAATAAGTGGTTGTTTGTCTCGGAGACTTAGAGTTTGCAAGTCAATTTTGTGAAAAAAAAAATATCATTCTATATTTTTTTCATTGCTGTAAAACAATAACTTTTAATATCATAATTGATTTTGGGCTTAAAATTCAAACTGAAAAAAAAGATAATTTTTTTAAAAAAAAATTAATTACCAAGACTTCGAACACATTTTTTTATCGTAAAATGTTTCAACATCAATAACACTCAATTATTTAAGTAACACATAAATCCATTTATTTTGTTGTATCTTTAAAATTAAAAAAAAAATTAATATACAATTTTTATATTTAGCACTTAAATATAGAAATAAATTTACTATTAATGTATAGATGATTAAACATGGAAGATAGTATCAAAAAACAATAATTTAAACTGAAATGAAGTGATAAGATATAAGGCTGAGTACATACTATGGGCTCAATTCAAATGACGTCACGGTGACATGATAGATGCAATTATGTGTTTCCTGCAAATCAATTCATGCGTCTCACTGTTGCCAACTTTTGTATTTTTACTGAAACTTTCTTTAAAAAGTACACATTGTTAATAATATAAACTTATGAAAATAATAAAAAGCTCTTGATTTAAAAGTATCCGCATACGAAGAAGCAAAAAAGAAATATTTTTTGTTTCGAAAAATTTTTAGATTTAATGTGAGACAGTTATCTAATTATTATATTCGAAATTTCGTATGGAATCTGCAAGTGCAACAAATTAAATATTAGTATCAGCTGCGACTTCAGTGGAAACCCCGTGATTTTTTTCGTCATGTGACAGTGATGAATTGAGCCCATTGAAGCTTAAAAATATAATAATATTGAGAAATTTTTCAATCTTTCTGAAAAGATAGTACTATTTTGGTTCCTATTTTTTTTTAGCATGAACTGAAAACAGTCTTAGTAATGAAAAATAAATTTATCTCGTTATATATAAGGTTCAATAGGAGGTTTGTATGAAAGGAATTTTAATGCTTTATGAGACATTAAGTTTAATTTTACGATTCATTAGATTGCCCTGCTTCTTACATCAGTTATAATAATTGAAAATACGATTCGAGTACGAAATATTTCAAATAAAAATTGAATTTCATGAGACGTTTCAAAATAATTGTGCATTACAATAGAATGAATTTTTTTTAAGAAAAGGCCTAGACTTAATGAAAATAGTGTCTTCCGCTCAAAAAGCATACTCACTGTCAAACAATACACACCTTTACCAAGTGATTGGATCACTATCAGTAATTATTAAAATGTTTTAAGTAAGACTTGTAGTAAAAATATGTAAAAAGTTGATTTTTTTTAAATGCAATAATATAAAAATAAAATCGGATAAAATACAATACTATTTATTTATTTTATTAACAAAGGATAAGAATATTAGAAAGAAATCATCTTCATGTTTTGTAGAATTTTATTTGAGCTATGCATATATACTTTTTGTATGAATTACGTCAGGTCCTTCAAGCTCAATTAAGAGAAAAGTATGTATTAATAACATATAAATAGATATGATGCAAAAGTGAAAGAATTTCAAGGCTTTTTAATTTTCTCGATTGTTCCAAAAATTGAATTAATAATAATTATTTTTCTTTTTATGGTTTGAATTCCCTTCCCCCCTCTCCCATATATTGTACTTGGTAACAGTTGGAAGCAAATTTTGTTCGAATTTGTTCGCTTGAAAATTTTCTTATGAAATTGAAATTAAGCTCAAACTGAATTTGAAATTTTCACAATTAAATTCAATTTCATTAAAAATTTCAATCGATGCCTAATAATTTCGATAATTGTATTTCGGATGAATAATATTTTTTCGAAAAGATATATTTTTAAGGATGAAACAAAACAGAATAAATGCGGAATGTTATATTTCCTACATACAATTTTTGTTTTCCTGCTATTCTAAAAATTCACATTTTTATTACAATTTTTTTTTACAGTGAAAAAAAAATTTAACGAATTAAAAATATTGCCAAGGTCAAAAAAGCGAAACAATCTTTTAATGCTAATTTATTACTAAAACAGCATTTATTATTTCTTTTTTTAAAAAAAATATTTGCAGTAAATCGTGATGGTGTTTTTGTGATTTTCTATTGGGGTCTTCTAACACTCCTAATGCTTTCACTTTTACAATTGCGCGCCTTTCTCCCCCCCCCTCCTCCCTCAACTCACGTGAACCGAACAGTAGATGGAGGGGGGAAGGGGGAGGGGGTAACGTAAAATAACCGCGATGAAGGGCAAAGTAGAAATGAAGCTTGTTCCCAAATCCTGTTTACCTATAAAAAAAAAAAAAAAAAAAAAAGATGAAACCCACAAATACAGATCGGATGAATGAATAGTTGTTAAAAGACGGTCCCCAAACAGTGGTCAGAGGTCGAGGTTCCCGCTGTAAAAATGGAGTCCGAAACACCACATTTGGCAATACATCCCGCTGTTTGGTTTTAAATGTGAGCATTAAGTTGATTCAAAACGTGATGTTATTAGCCCAATGCTTTGAGCATCCGCCGATAGAATCTACTAAAATTTTCTGTTGAGATTATTTGAACGATCTCTGTTCTAGAAGAGAGAATTTTCGAAGTTTTTACCATAGTAAAAGAATCAAATTATTATCTTAAAGTTTGTGCATAAATTGTTCTCACAGCCGCTTCCGATTCAACGGTTGGCAAAATTAATTGCGGGTGTTACTGGAAAATTATAAAGAAGTCAAATTTTTGATAGTAAAAATACTTACTACATATATAATTATTACAACTGCAAATAAAATAATTACAGAAATTAGTTGATTAAAGTTATTTTATTGATTTTCTTGCATTAATTGCATGTATATACAAAAATAAATTATATCAGCCTTATTTTTATTATAATCCACAGACATTAAGCGGCAATATCAGAAATTGCGTTCGTAAAAAAATTATGTTTATTCCATAATCAAAAGTACCTTAAAGCTTTGAAAGAGTATTTACTCTGTATAGTTTAACAGATCTTTATCTGCAGTGAATTAGTCACAGAGATTACATTATTTTTTAATAAAGGCTGCAAAAGTTTTCTATGCATTCAGTGCTGGATTCTTAAATATAATTTTTTTTTGAAATAATTGGAGGAGGTGAAAATGATTTTGCCTCGATGTATATAGTTGTAAAGTTTAACAAAATTTTCTAAAAAAGAAAAAGAAGGGAGGGAGGGGAAGAAAAACAAAGATAAAAAAAGAAAAGAAAAACATAAACAATTAACAAAGAATTATATACAAACGAAAAAGGTTTCTACCAAGAAAACTTTTCTCGTTTGTATATAAATAACATACATTGACGCTTCAAATTTCATTATTAACATTTACTATGTTTCATCATCTCATCGTAATATTGATGTAAAGTTCTGTCTTTTTTTTTTCTCATTTTTTTTAAATCAGATTGATGAAGTTCATAATAATTAGCAAAATATCTTAAGCTTCTTTAATTCTTTTATACCTTGAGGAAACAAAAAAAAAATATATATGAATATCTGCTGACACATATAACATATGATGTTAGCAATAAAAGACTCTCAAATACACAAGTAAAAAAATGCATTATTATGTTATTAATTTTATTTTCATTTCATTCATATGCACTCGGAGACAAAAAACAGGAGAGTTAAAACATCCACTTCACCCCCTATTTTAGAGGTCTTAATGATTTTTTACCAAAGGAATCAAAAGTTATTCTTTCTTAATAGAACTTTAATTTTCTGTCTAACAAAAGAGTATCAATTTGTTTTTTGACAGAACATATACATTAAAGCTATTTTCATTAGAAAAAATTATAAATTTAACTCAATTAGTTCATTGTTGTTTTTCACCGCATTATTATCATGAAATGATAAATTTCAAAATGCGTGAAATTTTTCTACATGTGTGTATCATCGGAGAAATGTTTATTCTATTGAGGAAAATTACAAAATGAATTAAATTTCAATGAAGCTGTAATTATTTAATTAAAAAAAATTTTTTTTGAACTTTACAGTTAGTGACTGTTAAAATTAAGTGTCATTAATATGTAAAATATTTTACTTTTTAAAGTGGTTTGAATTAAGTTCAATATGCTTAAAAAAATTTTTTTTTTTATCAAATGAAGAGTTTTCTTTCATCTTGGAAGTTGTCAGAGGTTCTGAGATTATCTTCCCTCTCTTTTGGCAACACCACTATTTTAATGTTGTTATAAATTTAAAAAATTAGGGACATTTGACAATTTTCTTCTTCATTTCAATATTTTCTTCGAATTCTTTTTTTTTCTTTCGATTGTTTGAAAAGAAATGAAATTCATTTTGGCGTTATACGGTGAAGTGGTTGGGGAGGTTGAGGCGAAATTGCGTAGCAACCCTGTCCCATGAGCTAAAAGACGGCTCTTTGAGCGCTTCTTCTTTTCCATATTCATGGCCGAATCTCCCGAACCTGTTTTTGTGTGTCCTCTGCAAAATTTCAACCCCCAAGGGCCTCACACATACACAGGTGATCACACAGGTTCCATCGGTACCTTTTTGCACAACCTCCCTTGTGTGTGTCCCACCTTTCCTTTTACTTCTACCAGTAGTTGGGTCGAGAAAGAATCTCGCAGGGGTCGTCCTCAAATGACGTCACTAGGATTTTAACCTTTGCCGCAAATGCTGATGGGCAATCCGTTAACTGATGCTTTTTCACAAGTGACGCAAAGAAAATTGCGACTGAGGTCAGCTGAATATGTCAGCATGTGAATCTAGCTTTATTGGGATTTTTCGTTATTGGAACTAAAATGCTTTTTATGTCAAAAGAAACATATAACACATTAAAAATGAAAGAAAATAGAAGAACAACATAAAATTTCTTAGCTCTCGTCGTCTCATCTTAAAACTGGGGCAAATAATTTTTTTTAAAGTTGGAAACAGGAAAATATACATGAGATGAGATTAGAACGTTAGAGTTCTTAGTTATATCAGTATTGTTCAATTACAATTTGAATTAAGATGTTTTCAAAGTTCTTTTGTAAAAAATAATTATAATTTTAAATGGCTTTCAGTTGACCTTCTTGAACCAATAAAAAAAATTAAGAGTTAGTTGATTTGATGCTTCTAAACGAAAGATATAGCGTTTTCTTAAAATCTTAATAAATTTGGTTTTGCACTCCAAAGGACGTGGATGTTAAGTTATACCTAAAAATCTAGCTGTATGTATAGCACAACATCACACGATTTTTCATTAATGAATCTTCAATTTTTTTCCAAATTTTTCATATGATGCGTTTGGTATGTCGAATAGTATACCATGCGAGAAAGATCCTTTATGTAATCCATTTTCCTCCTGTACTAATAAAGGACGCTGTAAAGTTTCGCATGTTTCTAAAACGAAAACTGATGCAACTTCAAGACGCATAGAACAGTAATTATGAAATAGAGAAAATTGGCTCAAATGTCAGGAGACAATACTTTGCTGTTATGGTTGCAAGAGGGAAATCAACATGCATGTTATGCTTTAAAATCTGTCACACACATTTCGATGAAAATACATTGGATAATTTATTTGGAATCCATGAGCCTCACGGTTCTTAATCTCCATATCTTGTTGTCTTTTGGAACCGAGCTTTGGCTTCATTTTCCCAGAACTGCGATTTTATTCAAAAACTATTTTTAAAAAAATAATGGTAATTAGAAAAAGATAATTAACTTTGTAAATTTAAAAGTACATTGAGAATTCTTAAAGATTGAATTTATTAGTCAGAAAATTTAAGATTTTTATTCCGAAGAGACAGTTTTCTATATAACTATAAGTAAGAATAGCAGTACCGTTGGGGCTTAACTTTAGCGACCATCCAATTGGGTAGCTGCCTTTCGTGTCAGTGTCTCAGTTGGATTAGGTGCTTGAAAATTTTTTGTGAGAAATGCGAGAACGATAGATCGTGTTCTGATTGGATGCTGGATTAAGTGCGATTTGTGATTGGATGTTTGTGTCTGTGGGAGTTTAACGTTGGAATTTTTGAGAAAGAATATAAATCCGAAATCTCGAAGAATATTTTTAAGTCTTTTAATTTTGGGGTCAGGGTTGTAATTTGAAATGTAATGTTAGGAATTATTGGTGATGTTCATGAGATTATGAAAGAATTTAAAGGCTATTTTTCACATGGTGGCTCTGATAAATGGAAATTGAATAGCGTTATTGATGTCAGTGTTACTCATGAAACATTTAGAGTTAACTATTTATAATATTTTCGGTGACTTTTCTAGTTTGTTTATGCGTGTTTTAGCAGCAAATTGATGAATGATTGAACTACAAAAAATGGTATTTATAACTATAATTGTTATAAAAGTTGCAATTGGAATAGATGTATGTTATTTTTACAATTAAAAATGTAATTGGTTTAGTAGCAATCATTGACTAAAATTCATATTGACATTTTGTAGAACTCTTTTTTTTATATGATTTTCCCAAAACGTGTAACATTTCTAATATGAAAGTAATAAAATCCGAAATTATTAAGTTGTTTAGACAGTTAAAGGGAAAAAAATTGACTTGTTTTTCTTTTTTTTTAGGTAGGAAATTACTCAATTTTTTCTTAAAAAAATGTATTCTAATAATTATTTAATCTATAATTCAATGTAAACCTTAGAAAATATTACACAACTTCCAAATTTATATTTAAAAACCAATTACAATTAAAAGGGTATTCTGTTAATTGGGTCAAAAAAAGACGCTATATTATTTTATTAAAATGCTATCATAATGCATTTATTTATTTCGTCAATTTTGTGCAAAAAGGAGGCTGACATAGAGTTACTTCGTTTGCTCATGAACTAGCCAAATTTGCATTCACGATTTCTTTTTTAAAGAATAAACTGTTCACGAGAAATTACTTTTGCAGTTTAAAAAAAAACATTTTACAAACTTCTAACTTATACAAGTTACTAGAAAAGCATGTTAAATTATAGTGGTTATTTTTAAGTTTACTTCAAATGTTCCTCAAACACTTTTAAGCAATTAATTTCGGCATTTAATATTCCTCTCACTCAAACCGCTTAAGTTATGAGATTTCAGGTTCCTAATAACTCTTTTTAAAAAGATCGAAATTGCAAAAGTTTGTCCGTATCCGGGATTGAATCCGGAGGCTTGAACTCGATTAATGGTTGCATGGATGACAAGAAATTTTTGGTTATCATTTACGTCGTAGAAAGCAAGATTATTTGTGATAAGGCATCTCAAGGTCACAATCTAACTTACCTCCTTCCTTCATAGTCATAAAAATTTCTCTTATGAAAGCAATTTGAAATAGTCATTTTTTAAAAATTTAATTTTCTCTTTTATCGCTTATTATTATTTTTAAAATGAGAACAAGGCATGTTTTAATATAAACTCACAGATTTAACTAAAATCTTATAAAATCAGTTTCGCATATAACTTTGCTGATAAAAGGAGAAATTAATGATCATGAAATTCTTGAAACAAAAGAATAGCTATTAAAACAGGAGTATCCATCTTTAAGCTTCTATGGACTACATTAGATGAATACGCATTGTTTTGAGCCCCGCATAAAATGTACCAATACTGGATGGAGAACTTGTTCCTCGTGCGGGTGAATATTTGAAATAAAACTCTACAAAAAAATTTTAAAAACATTTTGCTATACATTTTTTAATGAGGAACAAATGAATAAGTATAACGATCATTCCCCCCCCCCAAAAAAAAAAAAAAAAAAAAAAAAAAAAGTTACGGAGAATAATAAAATGTCTGAAACATAACCGTGACGTCATGTGCAGTAATAGGTGCCAGAACTCTGTATAACAGAGCAAAAATCTTAATGAAAGTGGAGGTGGGGTAAAAAAGTAAACACTGCTTATTGTTGTACAGTGAAATTTTTGTTAAAACCCAGTTCCAACTAGCATTTCGCCCACTGGCTTTTTAAAAGAAGGCCAAATGTTCATTCCATACACCATATGAACATTGTGAAGTTTGGATTGATAGATTTCTGAATGGAGTGATTTTTAAAAAGACTCTGAAATGTACACTTTTCATAGCTATTTTCAAAAACTCACTAAAAATTGAACTTGCACACTCGAAATGAATTCATTTAAAAAAAAAAAATATTAGCTCTTTCAGATGGAGCAAAAATCGTATTCTTACGATATATCATTTGAGAGTAGGCTGTAAAGTATATAAAAGAATCGTTTGGATATTATTCACATTGAAAGTATTTCAAAAAGCATTAAAAAATTATTTAAAAAAAAACTAATTTCAAGAAAATGATTTTTTTTTAAAAAAAAGAAAAGATTTTAATTAATTCGAAGAAAGAAAAAGAATAGGTGCATTGAGGGCGAAATATAAGTTCTTGAATTGAACCCAGGTTCGTAAGTTAGAACACGGATGTTCATCATGATTAAATGATTAAAACCTTTATACCTCAATTGCCTTATTACAGAGGGAAAAGAAAAAAAACGTGATCTATGTTGTATGATAATTTAAAAGTATATTTCGAGGTTTTGGAATTTAATGAATAAGGTAAAGATATTTAGAATATTAGAGTTATCAATGTAACACATGCTGTTGTAAAAATTGTGTTGAAGATATTGCTTAGTAGTAGGAAGTTCAATTATACATGGCATATCATTATAAAAAGATTCATTCAGGACAGAATCATAATTCTACAACAAAGAACAACCAAATAAATATATATAAAATCTTCAAAAGATTTCATGCATAGGCGGCCCACAAAGTAGATGTCTTATCAACTGTAAATACGATTCCTACTCGATTTGTTCGATATAAAGATGGCTTTCAGGAAATAATTTCTGATTTTATTTCATGCCTATGTTTTCCAAATCTATGGTTAAGGTGAAAATATAATTCCGCAGAAACCTGCAATATACGTATATAGCTCTAATGGGGGCACATTTTTGTACACAAATTGATAAAATAACACAGATTTGATGAAATCCTATGAAAGTAGAAATCATATTGAATTTCTACTACCGTAAGGAAATTCCGTAGGATTAACATTACGATTACGAAATCAAAATGGCCGGTAGACGGGATTTTATTATGGACTTTCTATATCCCGAACCGGCTCTAGTTCGAATTTATCTAACTTTCAAGGTGGTTGCAAGATAATTTGATTGCATTTTAATTCTTCGTGTGTTTAGTTCTTGAAAGAAGGTGCTTACACATATGGATGTTTCCAAACAGCAATCACATAAGTAAGGCGTGATTGTAAAGTGATGACTATTTTAACCCAAGAAGAAATTTCTTATGGAGGTCCAGTAAACAATCTGATCAAATTTTTCCCGGTAGAATGTAAGATTGTGGCACTAAGTATTACAATAGAAAACTGGCAGTTAATATGTTGATGTAGACTGAAACTGCAATTTCCTATATACTCGTACTAAAAAACCAGTTATTTTCTCCAGAAATGTTGAAACCTGTTCTTTTACAATACTGTACCAAATCGGAAAGCAAGCCTTTGTATTTTTCGTCGTTCTCAGGATCGCGTTTAGCTAACTTGTAGTAATGTATAGAATTGTTTTTGCTTCAATTTGAGATTGCCTCAGTTTCATTTCAAATACTGTTATACTTTCAAACATTGTATTGATCAGTAGTATTTACGTTGAAGAAATTGTTTAACTCCTCAAAGGAGGAAGGTATAAGGCCTTAGTGACAAATAAGAGAACCATTTTTTTCAGTGATATTACATTTGTCTTCAAAACCTCTAAGAAAACTTGTAAATGGATTGGTATTAACAGCGTCTGTACTTTCATCAATTGCCAAAGCATAAGATATAAAATTAGATTATTCTTCAAGACTCTCTTCTATGTTTCTTTTTTTCTTCTTTGGGACTTGGATGCCGTGTCGAAATTTACGGGAAAAATTAGAGAACATTTTAAAAAAAACGGCTTAGTATTCAACTGCTAATAATACTTAAATGACTTCTAAATAATACGTTACGTAAGTCATTTGCAAGAGTAGGTAGGAAGAAATATTACTGATAACAACTGAAAGGGTCAATTTTACTCAACAAATTGCAATTATCACAAGAAAATTCTGCAGCACTTTCTAGAGTTAGCTTCATACTTTATTTATAATATAACTTTATTTATAATATCTCTCAGATTTTTATCTTTTATAAATTTAGATTTCTAGCAATCACGCGTGCTGGTATTCATCATATATAAATCCATTATAATCTTTACAATTGCATACGTCATTGATCTGTAATTCTTTAGTATTATTATAGTTATAAAACATATATCATATATTTTTACAAACTTTAAAAGCCTTTTTAATATTAACATTATCATTAGGAACTAATTTTTATGCTTATTAAGAATATTATTAAAATTAATTTTATCAAAATATTTATTCATAGAATTGAAACTACAATATTCAATTTTTTATTTTATTTTTAGTATTATTTTCAACCATATTATATTTATAAACTAAAACTTCAGTGATATATATGTGTGTGTGCTTGTGTGTGAGTAGGTGTTCCCAGAGGGGGAAAGAAATTTTTTCCTCAATCCTAAAAGCGCCGAGGGGAAAGTATATTTTGACTTATTAAAATTATTGAAATATTAGTTAAAACTTGTCGCAAATGTCTAAATATTGCATTGTTAGGCGAGTAAGAACGATTTCCAAAATTTCAGAGCTCTAGCTTGATGGGAAGTTGGTTAAATTAACGATCGAAAATTTGATAACACTCACACACACACACCAAGTGAAATTCAGAAAAACGTTGTAAAAAAGAATTGGGTTAAAAGAATTCCCAGGAAGATAGAAATTTGGGCATTAGAACATAGAAATATTTTTTAATATATAGAATTAAAATTGAATTGCATTATAACATATGTCGTCACATATCGATGACCACATTTAAGAGAAATTTATTTCGTGCATAATACTATTATGAATAAAAATTATAGATAGTCATTACGAAAATATTTATGTTAATAAGAAATATTTACTTCCTGAAGCTACAATTCTTGCTTCAATGTAGGTAATTAAAAATACAATAACAGTGGAATGAAATCATTATACATTTGTTAATAACGGAAATAACTTTACTTAAAATTTATTTTCCTGCATTTTCACCTTAATTGATATTATAAATACAATTAGTTTTATTTATTAATTCTCTGAATTCGCATAATGCATTAATTTAATAATGCTATTGTTGTTCTTAAAACTATTGAATTCTTGCCATAAAATACTTTCTTCATTATAAGGAAGAGTTGATCCTACTGAAGTGAATGCAAAAAATGTACGCATATTTGCGAGAAGACACTTTCAACTTATTTTTGCATTCCAAAAGAATAGGCAAGCTACATATTATTATCTTTATTCTGTGATTTTTCCCTGGACATTTTCTGCACTGTAAAACAGAAACAACATCAAAAGTGGTTTTTATAAATTCAAAAGGAAGCAGACAGCTTGTGTTCGCCCTTAAATGAAAAATGCAGAATGCTTGTTCTTATTTTTTTCCATCTTTTACTTCTGTTATTTCTTACGTTTCATTTTTGGGGCTTTTTTTTCTCACACTTTTGCACTGTAATAAATATGGGTACAGTCACGATGAATAGTTCCAGACGTGGCTACAACGGTTGATGCGACGCTATATAATTTGAACACGAGTGTGACTCTTTTTGGAGGGGAAAAAAATGATTTAACTGCAGATCGTCTGGATGAAACGCTGCACTGAAAACAAAAAAAAAAAAAGTTACATTTATATTTGCTGATGTAGTCTTTTATATCAAGACGCAAAATATTGCATATGAATCACCGAGAAATATAAATATAAATTTATTCCGAAAGAGTGATAATTGCATTTGTTACCTTTCGATAAAAAAGTTTGATAACTTATTTTTTTTTATACATATTAGTTAGATTTTGATGGTGTGACTTTGAGCATCTTCAGCATTATTCCACAAACTGTTGTTCGATTGCTGGTTTAATTGTTTTACGTAAAATAGAAGCCTTGACGTTTGGTTATTCGCGATTTTCTCTTCACTAACATGGGGAATTTGGGGTAATTTGATTGTGCATACAATTACAACTCCTTGCCAACCAAAATAAAACGTGATTAGGTAAATTAAATGATGATGAGAGAAAAGTGTAATGAATTGAACTAAGGATAGTAATATTCAACAAAATAGAATTCAAAGGAAAGAGAAGAAAATTAGAAGATAACGTCATACTAATAGATATTTGTAAATTGGATTGAATCATCATAATTAATCGTTTGAATTCAAGTGACTTCAAGTTAGAGTAATACTAGTTGGATCTGAGATGAACAAAAAGTGTATGAATCGGAACGAGTGATTTGGTACGCTAAAACTTTATTATTACACTAATAAACTATGATAAACTGAGCTCAGAGGCATTCGAGAGAGAGAGAGAGAGAGAGATCTTGCAAATACTTAGTTGTCCTTCTCTTACTTATCTTCAATTGTTGCTTTAATTTAATGACTTTTTATTTTGACTTTAAGTAGCTGTGGAGTTAAACAATGAAGGAAATGTGTCATAAATCGAATAAGTGTCCAAAAAGCATACAAATACTCTTTCATATTGAAAACAAATTCATTTTAGAAACAAGCCTATAATTTGTTTATTTGAATACGTTTGCCTGCAATCAGGAAATGGGAACAAAAACAAGAGAATAATTTTTATTTATCAGAAAAAAAAAATTCATCGCACGATCCTCTACATCAGACAATTGCGGTTGATACCGTTTATGGTGACCATATTGACTGTTTTTATCATAAGTTAGATAACTTAATACAATTTCAGGGGTAAATATGTTCACGGCATTTTAAATCGTATATAATAATGTCACTCACACACGCATACACACACACTCAAGTGGGTTGATTCGAACATTAGTAAAATTCAAATAACCTTTATTAGTTTGCATAAAATATTTCAAGATTCTGGTGGAGACCTATTAATATAAATGCATACGTATCACTAAAGATTTCAATTTTCATTGTTGGAAATCAAATCTTTAATTTTTTATGAATATCGAATCCATGTATAAATTTGAATGAAATAACTTTGGCTGTTATAATGTTTAAAAACTTATCATGTACTCGTAAGTTATCGATAATTAAAGTCGATTTATTTCACAACTCTCTAATTCTTTTGTCAAACCTACGACTTCTGCGGTCATTTCCATTGCATATTGTAGAAAGTTTGGTTATTAATATTATACCGTTATTAACAATATTTCAAAAGTAGTTTCTGCTAGATAATTTGAAAAGTATTTTATGGAATTATTCGCTAGAAAAATAAAACATTTCCAACATCTTTTACATCAACTCAGCTAATTTCTGTTCTTGAACTACGTTTTCGATATATATTCATGGAAGAATTTTTATTTCTATTTGACTTTTTTCTGAGAGATCATAATATTCTTGATAGAAAGACGCGGTAGCCTAGTGATCATGGTCGTGGACTCGCGGCGTTGTTTTCGTCGAGTCGTGGGTTCAAGCCCTAATGCCACTAAAGACCCACAGTGTAGCAGGGCAGGTGCAAGTTAAATCTGGTCTAGATATCAAGTCCTACCGTTTGCGTGATGTGGAAATTTGGAGAGGGAAGTGTCAGCTCAGGTGTTGTCCTCGTCTCGTGACTGTGGTTCAAAATTACCAGGAATATTGCCAATAGTCTTCGTGTTTCTTCTCAGTGCGACGTTAATAAACGATCCCAATGTCTCGGAAAGAACATCTAAATTGTGAAATTATTGCAATTCTCACATATACAATAAAAATTGTCATGTATGACAATAAAAGGAAAATGTCTCCTTAGTATTGACACTTTGCAAACGTCTCAGAAATTCGCTACTTGAGTATTAATGCTGCTCTAAATTACTGTACAGCGTCATCATAAGCAATTAATAATACCCATTCCAACTTCTATTTTATTCTCCTCTTCTCTCTCTCTGCTCTTGCTTTTCTCACTGCATCAGTAAAAAGACACACAGAGGGTCACCGTGCTGAAAAAATTACCCCTGTATGATTGACAAGTGGAATTTATATTCCCTTGGGCCTCCTAAGGTTATTCATGTTTTAGGTTTCATTTGGATTTGCTGCTTTTGGTTCTTTGATCTTTTTTGTTGTTTGGCTTTTTTTTCTTTCTTTCACCAGAATAAACTTCAGAAGACTTGTCTTCAAGAGGGTTGAATGAATCTTACAGACTAAACCTGGTTGATGTAACAAGCAGAGCTACTTTCTGAATGTAGCTTTGACGCTGATAGATTTTGAAACACTTTCCAGTTTTTTAAGCTTAATTTAAGGAGCAATTTTTATTGCTCAGAAGGATTTTTTTTTCTTGTTTTCTGTGAGACCTTGAATGAATTATATATGCTGCAGTTGATGCAGCAATAAAAATATGATTCGATAGATTAAATTCTGCTATCAAATTATTATTTTTAGTATTACAACGAATAAGAAATAAAAATACTCTTATTAAGAATATTCAAAGGTATAATTAATGCATTCTACTTTCCTCTTTTATTTTTAGTGTAATGTATAAACTTTTTTCAAAAAACTGAAACTTGTTTACTTTTATTATAATTTACTTCAATTTGTCGTGCTAAAGAACAAAAAATCAATTTTCAAAAAACGTTCTTATAAAATAAAAGAAAATAATTTTAAACAAACAAGAACGAAGAAAATATTTTTGGCATTTAAAAGTAATACTTCATTTGCATAAAATTTGAAATTTATCACAAGACTGGCTTCGGTAATTCTCACTAGTAAATTTCTATGTATTGGTAAAGTTTATTTTTATATATAAGTGTAACGTATTGTATCGAAGAAAAATTTTACTTGATGAGTATTAGAGTATCAACTAGCTTTTAAAAAGCTCCAATTATAGTTTCATTAACCTAACACAAATTTCTCTATTATTTATTAGTTAAGTTGATTTAATGCAATTATTACCCTTTTCTTCTTGAATTATTATTCTGATATTTAAAAAAGCAGCCTTCAAGAGTTGTCCGTTTTGATTAAGGAATGACAAACATTTCCATACCTGTTTTTAAGATGATTTTTTAAGAGTTGTATTATTTTTTCTCTTCAAAATTGCAACCAGTTATCTATATCGTGCATATTATCTCATTATACTCGTATTACAAAAAATTTCATTATAATGATAAACTACTGAGCTTTCATAAAATTTTAAGAAGCCAATTTGGTGGAATCAAACGTGATTATTATTGGTAAACAAAAACACCACACAACTCGGAAATTTACAAACTATTTAAAGAGCTAGATATTATTAAATTTATAGCAATATAAAGGATTAAATGGGTAGGACACTTAATAAGACTAGATGACAATGGAGCCATTAAAAAGATCCTCTTGGTTAAACCTTTTTGGTACCCGAAAAATAGGAAGATTAAAACTTAGGGGGTTTGACAGCTTGAAAAAAGACTTGAAAATTACCAAAGTGACAAATTAGAAATTTTTTGCCAGGAATAGGACAGCATGGAATGTAATTCTGAGGAAGGCTGGGCCCATTTAGGTCTGTCGCGCCAGGGAAGAAGTGTTTTCATATAATAAACTACCGGACTCTCACTCAAAATGTTTTCTTTTGATTATCCGTCATTTCCTACAATACATCAATATAAGTCATTTCCAATGCATATAATTTAATTCACAGGCTTTAAATTGGTCTGTGTAAGGTAATGGTAGGAAAATAATTTTTTTCATTCTTTTGTATACAATTTTGTCTCTTATATATCTAATGAAAGGATTGAAATCAACCTTATTATAGTCTTGCAATAACTTGGTTTGATGATTATAATAACATTCTTTTGATTTCCAAAGCATTTCAATTGGTATGGAGGCCTTTTTAGGTTAAGAAAGTAAAATACTTGCATATTCTACACTATATATAACATTCACATGAATTAATTACACGTGCATCAATGTTATATCACATTCGTGTATATTAATAAATAATCATATGTTGTTGTTATTGTTTTCGTGTCCATGGACATCACAAAAAGTGGAGCAATATTAATATCAAATGCCCCCAAAAGCATCCAAGACAGCGACTGCCAGCTCTGGTGCCTCAGGGCGGTATAAGATATCCTGTAGGGAGGGGTGATAAAGAGTATTTCTAAAAAAAAAAGAGTAAAGAGTAAGTTGAAATTCTTATAAAGATGTTTAGCTTCTTTCATTTCATGTATATTTAAAAGTACGAATGGAATTTTTAAGTTCCTTTCCAAAATATTCTCCTTTCCTATTGTTTATTTAAAATGTCATAGCAATACTATCTTTATGTTGGTCAAAGCTCTAGTTTGTTTGAAAGGAATTTTTCAACTAACTTCTGTGTAAACATCAAGGTATTTCTACAGAAAATAAATCGAAGCAATAATAAAAGTTTAGTGTTAATTTGTTTATTCAGAAATCTATTGGGGGAAATTCGCTTCCTTTCTTGAGGTACACTTTTCATGCATTTTTATTATCTCCATAAGTTCTGTAAAATTAAATACACTGATTTATGAAATGAAAACAACTTGTTAAGATAATAAGTTTTAATATTAATAGTAAATATTCACTTATATTTATTTAATACGTAGCATGCAGCTTAATAATATCTTCGAAAACGTTGTAATAAGGAAATGCTGTTTCCTTCTTGGGGTAAATTTCGTTTTCATTTCAAATTGTTTTTTAGAGTGTGACTGTAAATATGTTATTGACGGTAGAAAGTTTTTTTTTAACAAGAATGTTCAAACTTGTTTATTATTAAATATTGCTTTAAAGAGAAAAATTGATTCCTAAATTTATATTCCTTTTTTTTTGACATCGTACTCTAATTTTAATTAAAAATTAAGAAAGTTGGAAACACATGTTAATATAACTCTTAATTAATTACAGATTCATTAATTTACAAAAAAAATGTAGCAAATGTCTTTGTTGAAATTAAATTTTTGAATAATTTTTGAAACTTTGTACCATATTATTTTAACATCTTATTTGTTCAAAGGATTTTTTTGTTTGTTTAAATTCAAAGATAAGATTAGGAGACCTTGTTTTTTCTCAAGTTTGAGTAAAACAAAATATTTCCCTCAAATGGTACTTTTCGTTTTTAATAACACATTAATTATATTTTCCTTCATCTTTTTAAATTGGGTGAGTTATTTTTCCTCGAATTTGTCTTACTCATTTATAATATTCAGTAATATATTCAAATTTTAAATAACTCCATTTTAATAACTGGATGTTATATTCCATAAATAAGAATGTTGATCGACAATAGAAAAATCCTACCTCATATTGACGAACTGATAAATAATAAATTATAAATGCTTATTTGTCTTACAAAAAATATTATTATACCAGAAAAAATTATCAAATAACTAATTATTATTTTCTTCAATGATTGATATATTCATAACCTATCTGTAATTAACGAATTACATATGGGTTAAGTAGTTACATTGGTTGAACTTTTTACGTAATTACATTAGTTGAAATTTTGACTGAATTAATTGAAAAATTTTATTGATTAATTGTTACAATGTTACAAGCTGGCAATAAAATACTGGAAAGCGTCTAATATCTTATTCAAGAGTTATAATGATGATCAAACTAAATAACATTTACACATTACACCAATGTTTAGTAGTAATATTAATGCTTTAAGGTACACATAACATTGTAAGCTCATTCCGAATTATTTGTTATTCGTTAATAAAAAAGATGTTCCTAATGGTCAAGCAGAAACATAAGAAATCAGACTAAAATTAAAATTTTCTGTTGTTTTATCAAATGTATTTATAACTTTCAGCTTGAGAAGAATAATATAAACAAACCTCTAGTTGAAATTAACAGGTATTAATTAAATATGTTAAAGGAAATAAAACGGAAATGGCTACTAAATCTACTCTTTAGGCTCCTTTTTAATTTCGTGAACTTAATGTTAATCCTATGGAACTTCTACTATCATCCACAAATCTTTGCTATTTTATCTATTTGAATGCAAAAAGTACAACCATAAGAGTTAAAAATAATAAAGTTTTCTGAGGAACTATAATTTCCCTCCGATTTTTTAAACAAAAATTTCTCCCCAATTTTAATGATCCGTTTATGGGGGCTTTCCAATCTCTGAAAAAATATTTTAAAATGTTTTTGAAAATCGAGGAGAAAATGTGATTCCGTAGAAACCTCCTTATTATTGACTCTTTTGGATGCGCTTTTTTGCATTAAAATAAATGGAAGAGTAAATATATGAGGACAGCAACAGAAATTTTATAGGATTAACATTACGTTCTCGAAATCAAAATAACTGTAGACAGAAGTCTTAGATCTAGATTCGCTTTATTACTATCAATCTCAACAACCATGCAGCAGAATTACAACTAAATCTACAGCGTGCGGACTCAACTCAATGAATCTCTTCTTTGCACACTCTCCCTGAAGTCCTTTCCATTATCTTTTCTCCCGAAGACTTAGAAAATTAGAAGATGCTTTTCTTTTCAGTTCTTATACATATGCGTAAACATGAGCTCGCCGAAAGAAGTTGATTTGATAGAGCAGAATAAAATAATATAAAATGATGTATAGAAAATGATATTAAATTTAAGATTATTAACGTTTATTTTTTTCTCTTAAAATTGAATTTTTTTTTTAATAAAGCAATATCATAAATATAAAAATTTTCTCTTGGGAGCTCCACTTGGAGTTGAACTTGGAATTACAATCACGACACAATCATTGTATCTGATCTTTAAATAACTTCGCCTTCACAATGAATTTGAATTGCTGTTGAGTTTTTAACGACAAAACCGCAAAATCAGATAATCGCTTTGGCTTTTCTTTTGTTCTCTCACGCAATGCCGTAACCGCCACCGAACAGCATATCTCAAGAAAGTGGTGGAACCAAGGCCCAACAGATGGTTCCACCTACAGGTCAAGGTTTATACCTCGTGTCAACTGAGAACCGTCTTGTTAAGTACGGTAAGATGGTAGTAATTTAAATTTTTTTTTTCAAGTTTGTCTTCGTATTTTCTTTTTCCGGTACGTTAACGTCATCAATTAACTAGTAAAAATATAAAAACATTTTTTCAAAAATGGGATGAACGTTGGGGATGCTTACATATATATGAACAGCATTATTTTTTTCCAATAACAGTGAATTATATAAATATTTCTGACATTTTTTCATCATTGTTATATAACGAGTCAAATTACAAAGCTTGAAACAAATACCTAACAAGATATTGCAAAAGTTAAATACGTGTACTTTTCCCCAAATTTTCTTGCAATATTTAATTAACAAACTAAAATATTACATACGTATTTTTTGTTACACACACACACACACATATATATAACAGGTCAATTGAAAAGTCTCCGGCCTACCATAGTAAAACACATTTTTTTGGCAAAATTAGATTTTTTTTATTCAACATAATTCCCTTCATGGGTGATACACTGATTATATCGACCCTCCAACTTTTCGATATCATTTTTGTAGTACGATTTGTCCTTTGATTCAAAATAAGCCTCAGTTTCGGCGATCACCTCTTCATTCGACGAAAATTTCCTCCCAGCGAGCATTCTTTGAGATCTGAGAACAGGAAATAGTCGCTGGGGGCCAGATCTGGAGAATACGGTGGATGAGAAAGCAATTCGAAGCCCAATTCATGGGTTTTTGCCATCGTTTTCACTGACTTGTGACACGGTGCATTGTCTTGGTGAAGCAGCACTTTCTTTTTCTTCAAATGCGACCGTTTTTCGGCGATTTCGTCCTTCAAACGGTCCGATAACGCTATGTAATAGTCGCTGTTGATGGTCCTTCCTTTTTCAAGGTAGTCAATGAAAATTATTTCATGCGCATCCCAAAATACAGACGTCATAACCTTGCCAGCGGACTGTTGCGTTTTCCCACGCTTTGGATCGGGTTCATCGTGTGCAGTCCACTCGGATGACTGTCCATTGGACTTCGGAGTGAAATGATGGAGCCATGTTTCATCCATTGTCGATGCAAAAACTCGGGTTTATTACGCTTGATCATCTTCAAACACTGCTCCGAATAATCAACTCGTCGTTGTTTTTGGTCAAAAGTGAGCTCGCGCGGCACCCACTTTGCACAGAGCTTTCTCATACCCAAATATTCGTGAATGATATGATGTACACGTTCAGTTGATACCTTTAGAGTGTCTGCTATTTCATTCAATTTCAATTTACGGTCATTCAAAATCATTTTGTGGATTTTTTT
>BMAW01051874.1:448791-511780 GCA_019974015.1 Nephila pilipes
CATTCCATGCTGCTTCAAGTCTACGCTACACTTCATCACAGAGGGGGCAGTCTTTCAACAACTAGATGTTATTTGTTTTCAATAATCAGATGTTTTCAATGGGTGATAGATCTGGAGGCCGTGTTGGCCAGGCCAACATCGAATATCCTGTGTATCGAGGAAGGTCAGAACACGACGTGCAGCATGTGGTTTTGCATTATCTTGTTGGAAGATGGCGTTTGGTAGACCTTGAAGATAGGGCACAACTTCTGAACGTAAGATGTCAGAAATGTACCAATCTGAGTTCAAATTACCGTACATCCGAACTAGAGAAGTGCGTGTCGTGTACCCAATGATTGCCTAAACCATCACACCAGAGGGGGGGCCCCTATGTCGATATCAAATGCAAGCAGGTGACGAGCGGCCTCCCCGGAGCTTCCATATTCGTATACGGCCATCAGAATATCGCAAGCAGAAGCGGGACTCGTCTGAAAAGAGAACATTGTACCATTCCTGTATCAAGCCTTAGCATTCGGCGCATCATAGTCGCTGTCTCTCTCTATACTGCATTGTCAAGGGAAGCCGAAGTAATTATCGCCGTGCTGACGGTGCTGCAAACGTCGTTGCACCGTATGAGCGGATCTGGGCGTGCTGCAAACATCTCCATTTCCTGACAAATGGTCTGTGATTTGTTTTCCAAGTTTCGCTGTACCGACCTCATAACACGTCTGTCATCTCGAGAATGAGTCATGAGAAGGCGTAGAGATTCTGCATGCCGTTCAGTATGTCCCACAGCAACCGATCGATTCCATAATCCCACAGTAACCGATCGATTCGATTCCGATTATGGAACTATAATCCACATTCTCGATAGACCAACGAACTTACCTTTATCATGTTTCTACACTTATTGGTAAGCATTTCTTTTTTTTTCCCAAGGCATTACACGAAAAAAAAAATGAGCTCACTCTAACCTTACAAAGCGTTTTCCGAAAAAGAAACCCACCACACAACTTTTCTTTTATGCAGTGTTTCAATTGTCGTTTCTCCCTCCTGCGTCGTCTAAATGCTCTGAAACATTAATCATTAGTATATCCTAACTCCTTCTTTGTTTCATGTAATTTTGATGTTTTTTGATATATATATATATTGAACATTATAAGCTTAATTATGATCGAAGTTTTTATTATTAAAGTTAAAGAATCCTTAACTTAATCTTTGAGTCCACTTTCTAATATTTGAAATAAATTATTTTTTTTTGAAAATGAATTTAATTGTTTTTCAGACACTAATCTCTGATTAATGGGAGCAGTTAGTAGTTATTATATAATGACCCTTTCAAAACAAATTCGTATATATGGGATATAGCTTAATGTATTTAGCAAAAAAAAAAAAAAAAAAAAAAAAAAAAAAAAAAAAAAAAAAAAATCATTAAAATAGTATTTTAAGAATAGATATTTATGAATTTTACGATTTTTTTTATCAGTTTGTTTATTTTTAATACTTTATTTGTAATCTATTTCTGAACTCAAAGCTATTTAGAAATATTAGAATCATACCTTAATACTTATAATATAATGAGTGAAAGATACCTCACTTACACGTTATAAAGTAAATCTTGCAACAGCCATATTTGCCATACTAAAAATATGTTCTTCGAAACTCAAAAATAAATAAACTGCGAATTGTATTTTAAATAATAATAGTAATTTTTTTCCAGAGGTTTTTTCACATCTGAATTTTTACGGGTTCATTTAGCATATGAAACGCTTCCGCTTTCTACTGTTCATTAACTTGCTCTCTGATAACTAATAAATATAAACGACAATAGTCTGTAACTTCCTGCAATTGTTAATAAAGTAACTGTATGAGTTATGCTACTTTTTTTGTGCTAACTTTTAAGAAAAGCAGAATGGTTTTCAAAACAATGAAGGATCTATTCGGTTTTGTTTATTCATTTCTCTTCATCACGTATGTTTGTTTACCTCGCTCGACAGCCACAGCGCTGGAGAAGCAACAAGTGGTCCACTCTCTTCCTTCTTCCCTACCCTCCAGTATCGATCAGAGTGGACTATCCCATACCTGTCTTGTTGCTTGCTACAGAAGCTTTTGCTCGCTCTGTGCAAATCCCGTTCTTAGCCCTCCCCCCTTATCTTCGCCCCCGGGTCTTTCTACCCACCCCTGTTAGGGGGGAGAGGCAGAGCAGGCTGACCAATGAGCGCGAACCCCAACCGTCAAGCAGTAAGAACTTCAGCAGCCGAAGTTCGGCATTTCAAAGATGCATGTTTTTGAGACATAGGTACTACGGTGAGTCGCGATGGAACGTGTGGTAAAACATGTTGGAATGTACACCGCTTGAATGTAAAAAAGTAAGAGTGTTGTCTTCCGTTTTTTGAAGCTGGAGTGTGTTTTGGTGTGCCATGTTTTCTTGAAGAAAATTGCTTCCCATTTGTTACCTTGTGTGCCAAGAATTGTGTGTAGCCATGTAAAAACCACCTGTTTGAGTGCGTGAGGTTGGGTCCTCAGTGACATCTCCATAGCTCCTGCCTTTAGCTGTCAATAAATACCTGAGGAAACATTTCTTTCGAGAAAGAAAAATTAAAAAAAGTGGATTATATTATCGTATTTTCTGCGGTGAGAGTGAAAATTGAATTGTGCTATCTTATTAGATTTGTTTTAGCTTTTATTTTGTTTCACAGCAACAAGTTAAATATTTTTTTGTTCAAAAATAGATTTTAATACATTTTTATTCATATTTTGTATGAATAAATCTATAAGAAGTTGGAGCGATGCTGTGTTGAATATTTTATTATTAAAATACTTCAACGACAATATTTTATTCGTGTGAATTACATGATATCATCTATTTTAAATATTGAGTACATTGATTTAATTTTCCTCGTACAATGTGTGATTCAAAACTGTATTATTTTCAAACCAGAAACATAGGCATTGATTTTGGTGTTTTAGAAATAAGACGTATTTTGCTGTACTTAAAACAAGATTATTCACACGAAGAAGTATTTACGTCATTTAATGTTTATCGAGGAATAAATTGATTGTATCTTTTTATTCACGTGGTGCTCAATTTATCTGTATTTTTATTTAGTTGATTAGGTAAATTTGTTCCTCAAGACGTTTATAACAGAAAATTAACAGTTGCAATTCATTGAATTCCTAAGAACTTTATTCAAACTGGAAACTAGCAACTTATGTATATAAATTATATTCTTGCCAAATCGTAGACCATATATGTGCCATATATACAACTGAAAATAATCTTTCATAAAAGAGCTGTGTGTTTGAAATATCTTATTATCAGTTTAAGAGCAGCTGTTTCAATATGTGTTTTGTTATATATTCATTTAAACTCAAAACTATTCCATGGATTATTGTGGATAGAAATATACTAAGAACGATCTTCATCTGAACTTCAAAACTCACAACGCTCAGTAACTGGGGTATAAGAACCTTCTATCAGAAATATTTATCTATCATTGGTGCAAACAAAACAACATAGGTGACACATAGGACGAATGCAGGCCTTATCCGTCCTGGTCATGTGACCGAGGTGGAACTAAAGGAATAGATCAGGCTTCAGGCCATGGCGACCTTAGGTTTTTCCAAGGTCTTTATTCTGGACAAGTATTTTACTGAGCTACAGAAATTTTGGGAAACGGAACGTAAATTACAAGGTAAATGCATTTCTATTTTTCAAACATTAAAAAATTATCATGAAATAAAATTTATGTAGTAGCAGGAAAAAAAAAAAAGGATATTTTGAGATTTTTTTTTTAAAAAAGCATTAAGTTTCTTAATAACTATAGTCCCCACCCTTTTTTTTTTCATTTTCTATATACAAAAATATATTACAAAATATTTTGCTGTGAAATAAAAACCTTTTTTTTATTGCAAAAGTATATAAGGTAATAAAATACAGTATGTAAAAACATTTTTTTCAAGACAGTTTTTTACTTAATTTTCTTTTGAGTTTTATGATTTCTCTTATAAATCCTCCCCCCTCCTCTTTTTTGTTGGAAAAATAAGACTTATTCCACGTTAAAATTTTATTTAATCATGTTATTCTGTTGATGTTATTTATTTATTTCTAATAAAAATTTCACATCGCCAATAAATTATATAAAATTTCATTCTCGGATTATTATTACTAGCTTTTCATTTTAAAAAAAAAATATTCTGGTGACTTATGCAATAATAAAAGTTTTTGTTTGTGGCATGGCCGATTATAGGATCAATATTGCACAGTGAGAGAAATGGTTCTACTTCCAAAATTCTGATATTGTTTCATTTTATATAAACTTTTCTAACAATTCATTTAATGGTCATTTCAAAAAACCAACGCACGAAATTTCTTGCAATTTAAAAATGTGTGTAAAATTATGATTTTGAATTGCCTAGTAATTTAAAGTTACATTTATTTCCTGTTTCATATATCATATTAATATTAGTTACTAGTACATGTCTTATTTTCACTTTGTGTAACGTGAGAAAATATTGTAGAATCAATATTAAATCAGTTATCTCTAAGTACTTGAGTAAAATATAATTTTAAAGTTGAATATTGATGTTTTCACTCAAATAAAATAACCTGAACCCTATTTAAATTTATTGCATATTCATTTTGATTGAAAAGCGAAATCTAGAATAATGTGTTTAATTAAAATAACAGCGATAGCTGGTTTATTTTTGCATTTTAAAAAATATATTCATTCCGGTTACATAGGTCTAACTTTCTATTTTTTGAAAATTAATATGAAACAAATGTTTAATTTTTAAAAAGTGACATAGTTCAAGAAGTGTGTGGTAACTTTGTAGACTAATTTTCATATAATTTGAGCAAAATTTCGTACCTAACAAGGAAAAGACTTGATGGATCTTAATAAAATAATTAAAAAAAAAAAAAACCCAAAGATGTTTTTAAATGGATAAGAGAGAATGTTAAAAAATAAATTTATAATTAAGATATTACAGTTTTAAGAAAATTACATATATAATATATTTAGATAGGATATATAAATTAATTCGGAAGTAAGAAAGTCGAATTATTTAACAATTTTTTAAAAATTTATTTTGAAGTGTAACTATCGCAGAAGAGAAACAAAACAAAAAGTATCAATTAAAATCTTTTTAAAGTTGGATTCTTTGGTGCTTTATATTTGATCTAATCATAAGAATATTTTGATACTGATTTTCAGTAAATCAGTCACAGTAATTCTACTTTTTTTTTATTCAGGTAATTTTTAGCTTCAGAAAAATTAAAGGAGTCAAAATTTAAATAAAAGACACAAGATGTTTTCTTAAATGCTGTCATGTTTTCTTTTCAAGTTATTTTATAACTTTACAGGAAAAAATTAATTACTCATTAATAATTTAATCATAGTTGAAAATAAGAATTTTTTGATTTTAAAATACATACGCAAGGTAAATTTATTTTTATAATATCGAGTACACATCTTATGAGTAATATATTGAAACATATAATAGCAGTGTTCACACAAGGCTGTATTGCAAAAAGGTGTAATGCCTTTTCTTAGACTCTCAAGTTAACGCTCCACATACCCTGCCCATATATTTATGCTTTAATTACCTGTCATAGAATTCTTAAAATATTTCTTCACGTCTTAAAAATCAGAAGGGCACTTCTGTATTTAGCAGAATCGGAGTTATTTATTAGACAACACAGCGTTCTCTCTCATTTCGATTATAGTGCTTAGCTTTTTCTTTGTATTTTCATACTACAAAATGTTTGCAAGACGGTCCAACCTGCCTGACCTTTAGATTCAGATTAATGACCTTGGTGCTTTCTGGTTCATTAAGTGCTCATCATTTATAAAAGAATGATTTGCCCTTTGCTTTCATTTTGTAAGCAGAAACTGTTATTGTTCTATGTGTCAATAGTATGAATGAAAAATAATTTTCTCCAATTTTCCTTCGATATGAATAAAATTTTTTTCACGAAACATAATTCAACATTTACATCCTGCCCCTTTCCGAACTAGAATGAGCCACGGAATTTTTTGGACTGAGAGCAATCTTGTTTAAACAGAGCATTTCGTTCTATTAATATAATATTCAGATCAAAATTAGTTATATAAGAATTATTTTCTAGGTTTAGTCTGTTTGTTTTGTTATGCAATGATGTACTTAACTTATAAGTTGTAGGATTAACTTATAAGTTGTAGATCTGTAGTTTAAGTCCTACAAAAAAAAAAAAAAAAAGAAAGAAAGAAAGAAACTAAATTTACTCACAGAATAGATTAATTTGTATTTTGTTCATTTCCAATAATATTAGCATTTCCTTTTCTTTGTTTTACCTTGATATCGAAGATGACGTTTGAATATACATAATCCATTTGATTATGCTAATAAACACATTAGATCACGTACTAATTATAAAATATAGAGCACCATATTGCATATGTATTTAATCTTTTTAGAATTTTTTTAATGTTAAGATCATGGAAAAAAAAAGGTTGAATGTTAAGGTTTAGAAAGAAAAAAAATGCAGGTATTGAAGATGTATTTAATAATTATAGATATTTGTACATATATGTATATGCAATATGTTTTACTGAGATGATAGAAGGATTGCATCATAGTTTATCGTATTAGTTGCCAAATGTAATCCTCAACACTAAAATTAATATCCTTTAGCTTTCCCTGATTCCTCATTATTCTGTTAATTTTTTTTTATTTGAACCAATTTTGAATCAACACCACTGTTTTACACGACAATTTTGAAGAATTTGAATACAGTACCAGCAGTTTTCAATTATTACTGAACCTTTAAATTTTTTATGTGATTACTATACACCCACCCACCCAATATATATATATATATATATTATTAAGAATTGTCAAACGCTGATAATAAATGATAATATGATTAATGCTGATGATAAATAAGCAGAGAAAATGATAAATTTAAAGAAACTTTAATTACTAGTACTTGGAAAATAATCGTGAATACACTGCTGCGGAACAAATATATAAATAATCCATTTTAAATATTGTTTTTATGGCCCCTTAACGATGAGCGGCTGATTACTACACCATGAATATATATGCTTAAAAAAAATCCTCGTGTGTATCGTTCCATGAGAGCAGTTTCCAGCCCCCTTGAACAGAGCAAACGATAGAATGTTATGAAATCTCCGTCTCGTTGTTACCTTGTCGAGCCACTAAACTCAGTCACGCGGCTTCCTTCCGAAGATCTCTAACGACGATTTAAAAAAAAGTAAACTATATTGCGAGTCAACAGCGCGCTAAAAAAGCATTTTACCTAACGGTTCCGCTTGGCGAAATAGAGACTGCCGTGGGGAGAAGTAAAGAAAAAAAAAAGTAGTATATATGGGTGGGCGCTACGAGTAAAAATGCGGACGCCTTTCCCCCACGTACGACTGAAGGGGAAAAAAAGTTCTTCGAGTGTTCAGAAGAAGAGATAACGCGAAGAAAACAGAAGCGTCGGTTGCTAAAATGAGGGAAGGGGGAGATTAAAAAAATGGATCTAGCCACACCCCCTGGCGTCTGTCAAGGTCACTGAGCGATTTTACGGTACAGGGGCGAAGGATTTCGAATGATCATTATCGCCAAACGATCATTGTTTCTCGGCGATGAGACAAGGTGCTTTTCCTCAGTTCATCTTTACAGATTGTGTTTTGCAGTTATTTTACCCTCGAATTGTCACAATGGCACCATAAGAGTCTCTTGGATCAAGAAAATAAATAATGAGTGACGTGATTCACTTTTTGTACATCAGTGCTAGATGTTCGTTGAAGATTAAAATATTCAAAGCTGAATAAACATTCTTCAGCTTTGTTGATTTAAGAAATCATCGCTTCCAAAATCTTGATAATATATACAATGGGAAACAGACAGATTTTCTTGAATTTATCCTAGGATCATTTTTCCAAGTAAAAAAAAAACCTACACGACAACAAAGAGAAATGTAAAAATAAATAAATAGGGTTTTTACGTAAGTTGAGAAGAAAAAGGAAGAAAATCATGAAATTTGTTCTAGAAGGTATAATTACTTGGGAAAAAATCATTCTTCGATTTCTAATACACTTTTAATAATTTTCTGATTCTCTGTTTATTCATTGACAGACAAGACATAACATTTAAATTTGTATTAGCAGATTCAGCAGAAATAATCCTTAAAATTATATTAGAATGAAATTGGACACTTTAGTATTATCATGCTATGCGTCTAATAACGTTTACTATAATGTTGAATATCCTCAGTAGTATTTTGTAAGATAGTATGAATTAAAATATTTTTTAATGCCGTTCCAATGCTTTTTTTTTCCTCACAGTATCTCAGGATTGTTAAATCTCAACAAGAATTATTTAAGGTGAATCAGAAAATGCGGTTTTGGTGTCTTACTGGAAAACGGAAATGAGATCACTCTAATTCGTCATTTTGTGACCACACTGAATTAATTCTTCCGATTACACTGAATAAGGAGAAGTTTATGAAATAACAGAAAATAAAGCATAGTTCATCTAATTGTTTCTATTACATGCGTGAGGAATAAAATATGCTTGTGTGGGGGAGTGTGGATCATTTCCAATAATCGCATCGCATTCCCCTTAGTTAGGCAATAAATGAGATATATAGTTGAAAATTAATTTAACAAACAGAAACAATATTTTTTTTTAATTTCCAAAAGCCACTCGATGAAATTTAAGTTATAATGAAAATCATATAAACTATATATTGATTTAAAACGGATTATGAAACTGTAATTCAGTTGTGCATCTTCAAAATGATGAATGCATTCCTTATATATATATATATATATATATATAAAGAATGGAAGTTAATTTAGGATAAATCATATCCACACACAAAGCATTTCGTATCAATGATACAAAATTATGTCGGCGAAATGACACTAAAATTAAAATTTTTTTTTATTTTAAGCTCTTTCTAATATTTTTAATGTTTTTGTACAATGAAAAAAGATAACAGAATATTTAATTTTCAACATAGATTTACGAAGAGTATTGATCTATATGAAAATGTTCATTGGGTAAAAGACGAAAATCAATGAAAGCGTCGTATAATTTTTTTCAAAGAAAGTAAAAGGGTTAATTATAAATATAATATTTTATAAGAAATCTCTTATAAATCTAATAAATATTTAAATAAAATTTTTAAAAAATCAAATGATTTTGTATCATGAAATATACGTTCTAATACTTATCTTGAACTTTAATACTTATAAATCTATTTTTCTTATCGTATAATTTTCGCATCGCTCATGTACTATTAGCGAACATCAAAAATTCACTTAAATGAAATATTAGGATTAAAATATGAGGATAATTAAAATGCAGGATGCATTTTTTAAAACAGGTGTTTTGCTAAAAAAGTACATTTTAAGAATAGGGAATGAAATTTCTGATAAATTTCTTTAAGTCGGATGTCTATGAAAGCAGTAGTCCATCATTTTGAAAATATCTCAATTATTCTTCAGTAATATTTCTTTGCACAGAGAAATAAACTCTAAATTAAATAAAACACTAAATTTAAGTTCAAAAACACTAACTGGGTGAACTGTGTTGGACATATAATTACTCTTCCTAGAATAAAATTAACGTATGGTTTCTTTTCTGACTATCAAGCACAACTTTCAGAATAAATTATTAAATTTTCAAAATAGTTTAAATCTATTTTTATTGATTTTTGGCGCCAATTAAGTAATGATACCTGATTATCAGCTGCTATTGAAATTTTTGTAAATGGTATAATTATTTTTATTCTGAAGTTTCCTTCGCTTAGTTCCATTTGGACATCTTTTATGCAATGAAATAGCTTTATTATATAGTTTTATTACGGAAACGAGTTGAGTTTATGTATAACTTCACCGTTTTATTAGTACTGCTGAGGAATAAAACGGACGACTTTTGAATTACATATATGAAGAAGCAATTTTTTTTGGCATGAAACGAGTAACCTATACAGTTACGCTTATTTTCCTTTAATTCCTGGAATGCAGACTGATTAAATTGAAAAATAATCCACAGGTGTGCTCCAATGTGAAAGTAGACTTTTTAAAATTACGCTACATTTTTTACAAATCACCGATCCAACGAATATGGTAGTACAACAAACGACTTCTAAATGAGGAAAAAGTGAAGTATACAAAGTAGGCAGAGAATACACCTAATTGTCAGCCCCATTTCCAGTAGCTGTAAAAAAATTGGAATCCAGAGAAGCTCAATATCCCCGCAGGCTAAAGATTTTAATTGGTGAGTTAATAGATCACTCCATCACCCTGATACGTTCCCTTTAGGTGTCATTACGTTCTAGTTGTGTTCTCTGGTCACGACTACGTTCCTACGTTAGTTGTCGGGGACCCTTTTTGTAGGGGTATGATGAATAAGGATAGAATGATACGGCATTCCAAAAACGTTCGCTTTGGTGGTGGGAAAAAGACTCGCTAGAACTGGTGCACAGCTTTAAAACATTAATAATTATGATGATTGTTGATGAGATTTTTCAGAGCAGGTAAAATTGGAAAATGACCTTTTCCCTCTTATACGTCATGTCATCGGTGCATGAAACCTAACTCGATAATAAAATCATAAATTTAAATATACACGTGTTGTTGCAGAGTTTATAATGGGAATTTTCGGCTAATGATTGATTCCGTTATTTACTTGGAATTTGGCAAGTGGTATGACGAGTATTGAAATATCCAGTTATTACGAGAGCTAGAAATTACTACAGTTTTTGTGTATCTGTAATTAAAAATAAATAAAATTACAAGTTGTTTTAAAGGTAAAAGGGGAAGAGAAATTTAATAGATGTTTAACCGAAAGTATACATCGTATTTGATTGTTATTTTTCTAACTTTATACTGTAATCAACCTCCCCCCCCCACCTTTTAAAAGAGAGACAGGATGAATATAATCCTAAAGAGGTTTATT
Source organism: Nephila pilipes (assembly GCA_019974015.1). Lineage (NCBI taxonomy): Eukaryota > Metazoa > Arthropoda > Arachnida > Araneae > Nephilidae > Nephila > Nephila pilipes. The sequence continues at coordinate 459,730 of BMAW01051874.1, forward strand.
CATTTATGAAAAATATCGATTGATAAAGTGGTTTTGTATGATTTGTTTTATTTAAAAAAAATCCAAATGTAGCTTATAAATAGCTAAATGTTTTGTTTAACTGTTTGTTCAAGCAAGCGAACTGTATTTAGTATATTCTTATCTGTTTGAGCCTTGTTTCAGTATTAATACTTAAGAAATCTTAAGCATTGCATAGGACTTATCTTCTTTTGCGATTTTCATTTAATTGCACAAATATTTATTTAACATTAATATGAATGCATTTATTCTTAATAGTTAACACATTTTTCAAGTTAGCTCATATATCATTGTAATTTGAAACTTTAAAAAAAAAAATTACAGTTGAGTCATTTATGAAATAAAATAATATTTTTAAAGCACAATTCATTCAATATCAAAGAATTATGGAGTGAGATAAATTTATAATTGTGTGTGTGCTCTAAATCCTTTAATTTTTAACGACAGGGTATATCACCTATAAATATAGACAAGTGGATATATGATCAACATTTAAACTTTTTTCTAAGATTTTTCTTTCAAGCAAACTATTTTTTTAAAAATATTTTAGAATATTATGTAGATAATTTAAATAGAAAGAAAAAAAAAAAAATATTGCATGAATTTAAAATAAAAATGAAGCAAATTCGAAAAGTGAATAGAGAGTTATTTTAGATTTAGTTTTCATCTTAAATAGCTTTCACTTATTTTTAGTAGTGTATACCAGCACCTTTTAAAATGTGGGTGGCGATCCCAGATGAGATCATTGAGTGAAATGTTGGGGGTCACGAAAATTTAATTTAAAATCAGGAATTAAAAAAACAAACACACACACACACATTATCTTAAATATAATACATAACTTTTTCTACGTCGTGCAACTATGAAATCGTAATACTGGCTTTTAGTACACCAGTGTCAAGTATTGAACCAAAATTTAATTTGTTTTGCAGAGGAAAAAAACATCCGTCGAATTAAAACTTGATTATCTTTGTCCATCCTTGGAACACATTTTAAAAGTATTGTTTTCAATTTTTTTTTTTTTTAATTTTTTCCGCATATGAACATGTATTATTTTAAGTTTTGTATTTCTCATTATTGCAATTATATATTTTGTTCAAAGATTGGTTGAATTAGTTTTTATTATAAAACGTAAATTAGAACCCAAAAGTATATCTGTTAATATTAAGAAATTTGAATATATCATTTTAATTTGACAAAAGAAGTTTTTATTTAAAAATAAATTATATTTAAAAATAAATATTTAAATTAAATTAGAAATTAAGCAACATAATTCTTTTTCATGCATGCTTATGATTCGAAGGGAGATGGTCGTTTGAAATTTTTAAGCTTGGGAGTGAGATCACAAGACTAAAAAAGAAAGATTTCAGATCCATTGGGTGTATTCAGTTAGTTAAAAGTCAATCGTTGAAACATTTCCCAGCTTGCATACGTTTCATTGAAAAAGTAAAGTCTCCCTCTGTCGCTGTTTTTTTTTTTTTTTTTTTTTTAAAAAAAAAGAAAATCTTATTGAATATCAAAAATATGTAACGGCAAAAAAATTAAATTCGAAGCCAAGAACATTTTTCAACATTTCTTTTCGTGAATCCATTCATTGCCAATGGAAAACTTTTCGCACATTATAATTATACAAAAGGGAGCTAATTTTTCGACATTTTTTGTGTTAACTTATGTATTACTCACGTATGACACGAAATTGAGAACGCATACCGTAGTATGACGAGGACGTAAATTTTATTGAATTCATTACTTTTATTTTTGAACTTAGGTGATGACGAATGAATTGAAATCGAACGGTAATTCTACTAAATTTTCCGAAGACTTTAAAATTCTGTGTCAAAAATGAATTTTGAATAGAAGCATAGAGAAACCCATAAACGCAGCCACAGAGTAATACTAAAATGACTTAAAAAAATACAAAGATCATCAGTTTACCAACCACAGACTATAAGAATCAGTCTCATTATTTTTCTCCGTACCCCTTCTGTCATTTGAGACCAACTTCCTCCGGCCGGCGAGGGTTTTAAAAGGACTGGAAAATCTATTACTTCCGTTTGGTCACTGAAAAACAGAAACCGCGCCGGATATTATAGCATGACTTTTGAACTTTTTTGTGAACTCCACTTGAACTGGAACTTCGAATATCATCGCCCTTGTTAAATGCGTAGATCAGAATAATATGAGCATAGGAAGTTTTATAAAATGATTATTTGTATTAATATAAATCGCTTTTTCTTTCAGATTAAGAAAAATAATTCTGTAACATATTTTAATATATATCACTATTTTTTAGAGAAAAGTGTAACGTATGAACACTGGACGAAAATGTTATTTTTAAAGCGGTAATAATTAAATTCGGCTCGATAAAGCATGTTGTGTTCCTTTGCATGGAACAAGATTTGAAGGACACTTTCAAAATCACAACAAACTGCAATCCTAGATAAGGTGTTTTTATTTCGACATTCGTATTTTTACCTCTGCCTTTGAATTTCAGCCGCTTTTGCATTAAGGTATCAAGCTTAACATTATCTGTCTACAAACCAAATCCATCACTGTAGGTTCTTTTGAAAAGAAGGAATCTAAATTCAGATAAGACTTCTTGTTAAAATTGCAAAGCAGCAAATCTGTCTACTCTTATCTACAGGTTGTTAGCTACGTAGGCTTACTATACAATAACCGTCTAAATCTGATTGGTGGTAGACGCTATCGGTAGATATTGCGTTTGATAGGTACCACAACTGGAATGCTATCTTTTAAGGGGACGTTTTATAAAGGACGGATTTAATCCATTCACAAAAGTAAATAAACTGCCTTTATCTATTTACTTATCTTTTTGCATTTCAAAGGGGCAATTTTTTCGCCTTGGAATGTAGTCCTGACACAAAAATCAAATTTAGGAACGGAATTTATGTTGACAGAAAAATAGTTAAAGGGAGCAAATTTTTTGTAGATCTAATTTTTGCTTTAATTATGTAATTATTGAAACTAATCAATCCGAATGCTTTAAAATTTATATAAATATTTCTCAGCATATGCAAGATACTGTATTGATCAATTTTATGCGAGGAACAAATAGAGGTGGGGCAAGGGGAGGGAGAAGACAGGAAAACTTTAAATCTTGGTTTTCGTAAATGAAATTTTTTTTTTATTTCACTCTTTTTTACTCGAAAATTAAAAGAGTTCTTTTCAATTTAATGTGAAACTTAGTATTATAACCCAAATAGAAGTTGTAGGATCACTTCAAGTTTCAAAAGAAAGTCTGACTGATTTGCAAAAGGAATAAACATATTCCAAAAAAAAAAAAAAAAAAAAAAAAAAGGGGAAGAAAAATAATTATTTAATTAGAACTTCTTGTGCTTTTCTTGTAATGCACATAAGACTTTTGCAACAATCAATTATTAATTTTTTATGCTCAGGAAATGTAATGCTTGCACAAGTTGATGCAAAATAACAATTTTTTTAAAAAGAAAAATGCACAAAAATTATTTAACCACATTACTAACCAGATACTAATTTGGAAAATACAGCAGAGCCTCATAAATCCGTACTAATTGGGTTCTAGGTCGTGGGGATTAAACAAAATAACCTGTAAAACGAGCCTAGATACATAGTTATACGCTCTGTATAGTAAAAGTACAAGTATTTTGAAATATAAGACACAGTAAAATGAGTGTGTGGTAAATAATTGTATGAGAAAATTCAAATAATTTCAGTGCTTATGATATATATTAGGTTGGGAAAAAACTAAGAACACATGTCGGTCTAGGCTCATTTACACTATTTGCACTTAATTCGCTTACTGGTTTGAAGAAACATTTCATCTTTTGTTAACTACCTTTAGCATTTATTTCTTGAACAATAAATTGACACAGAGCTTCATATGCTTGTAATATGCAGATATAGTTTCATTGATGCTCTGTTCAATGTACTCTATCAGTAGTTCGAATAAAAGAGTAATATGAGAATTCCATAAAAGGAAAAATACTAATTATGATGTCACATTCACTAATGATAGTATTAAACTGCGTAGCTTGCAGTCCTGCTTTCCTTTTACTCGGCTTTTTATTTGCATTTATTGTGATTTTTTTTGTTTAATTCTCCGGATACTGATTAATCCAAACCCCGCTTTCATGGGGTCTGGATTAATGAGGCTTTATTATATTAATTTTTGAGGCGTAAAATTTATTCACCAGTTAAATTCTTTTTTTTTTTTTTTTTTTTAATTTTTTTATAAAAGAGTTAAAAGGGGTTTGTGATTGATCAGGAAGGTATCGGATAGATTAGTGTATCAGATAGTGATATTAATTGTTTTAACACGTATGATTAACCTCGTTTTAAGATGTTAACTAATAGGAGGAATTTATATTAAATTTGCAATATAATAGTTGAACACGTTTCTCGTGAAATTCAACAATTTATCGACAATTAAGTTTCATTAAACGTATGGTAGAAAGTAATAAGCTTACGAAATTATTACACTAGAAATTTTACTTGCGAGAAAATTCGAGTGATTTTGTGAGCGACAATATTTAGTTTCGCTAAATTTGGACTGTTTTGTTATCTGTAAAATAATTACGCCAAATTTTAATGTGAAATCAGATCATACTTCTGATGTGAACGAACTTGACTTTGATGTTTTTGTATTAAAATTTAAAAACTGTAATCGATTTTTTGATAAAAAAAAAAAAACCAATATTTAATTATGTATCAGCATTTGGAAATACGTCAAATATTGATTACGTTTGAATTTTATGATTTAGGTATACAACAGTAAAATACTGTCAGGAATGAAAAAAATTGCGGCTCGTTAAATTCAACTAAGCCTAATGTAGTGTGGTAATTAGGTCAAATCTACCCTTCATCGTTTAGCAGTGGTCAAAATCACGAGGTCCGTCACCAGTAATATATATGTGACTAGACTATGTAAAGCCAAACCAACCAAGGCTCCTTGTAGGTGTAAATTGAGTTCCTTTCATAATTATTAAATTACCAAGCACATTTAAAAGATAATTATTAAGTTAGGTCTCTCTTCATTGAGTCAAAAACCTGTAATAAGGTATTTAAATTCAATATTAAATAGTTATTGCTTCTGTAGTAAAAGTAAATTTTTTCTTTGATTGGATATTTGTTAACTCTAATTTAAATATTTAGTCAGAATTTTTATTTTTCGATAAGTAAAAGATAGTAATTGGTAATACATAGGGAGGGTTCATTGGATTACTTCCTTATCAGTAATGTTTAAGCAATCAATTCAAGATCTCGTGGGTTAGAATGATTTGAATCACATCTGTCAAAAAAATCACGATCTATAATATTAATAAGAAAACAGCATTTTAATGCGAATTGATATTTTTTTAATGAAAATATTATAATATTTTTCCATACCAAGACGTTTCACGCGAGGAAATCACTTTTTGCTCCGCAATTATTTTTTTCGAACATGTTCATCCTTAATAAATACTTTTCGCTTAAATATTCCAACTCCATTTTGATATATTTTTAAATCTAATTCGAAGTTTTCCTTGCATATTTTATATGTGAAAGCTTGAAAAAAAAGTATAAACAAACAAAATTCCCTACTTAATTCTGCATGACGGACGTTAATAAAAGGACGTTTAGCGACCTTGACCGCCACTCCACTATGGGCCCTATCTCACTAATAGTTAAGCCGCGTCGCACATTCAATGAATGGATCATTATCTCTTGCGCCGACTCTCATCGTTAGCATATCTTTGTAATTAATGACAGCACCTGATGTATAAAGGCGGGGAGGCATTATTAATAGATGATCTGGGCCACTCTAGTGCCCGTCTTCCTGGGTTGCCCTCACATTTTTTGCTGCTTTTTGTTTTGTGAAAGGCCTTTCTTTTTGTTTTCAATGGCTCGTTTAAATTCAATTGGCAATAAAAATGATGGTGATTAGACAAGGCTCATTGTATGGGCACTTTATGGCCTGGATAGAATGCTTGTGGCTTACCGTCTCTTTCCGTTTTTCTAATTCCGCTTTTAACTCTACAGCGTTTGAAATTTTTTTTTTTTTTTTTACTTTATTTTATAAGGGTGAATTTCCCTATTTACTTTTACATATATACTGTTGTGTACGGCACATATAAGTAGTGAATTTTTTAAAAATTATTTCATCTTAAACATGTAAAATATTAGCCACCAAAGGGGGTATTGTTTGAGTCAAGGACAAAATGTTCACTGGAGCACTTTTCAAATTTTTGTAAAAGTTTTCGAGTATATGTTTGATGCCTGATTTCACCAGTAATGAACTTAATTTTCAAAAATATGTCATAATTATATTTCCCTGAATTGTTTCATTTGATTGAAGTAAAACAGGTATAAAAATTATATATATATATATATATATAATTCATTTTAAGACCGTAGTAACAACATTTAGCTTAAAATATATTAATATAGTTACTTTATCGTTTGCTTTAGTTTTTTGTATCTGAAAAGAATATTATAGTCAATTTCAATATTTTATTGTTTACTTTAATTCTGATATTCTGAATAATTGGATTTTTATAGCATTATCGTTTGTTTTATTTTCCATTTTATTAAAAAATGGAATTGTTTTTGTTTGATAGATGTTTATATGTTTAGAATGTTATGAGAAGACGGCAACGGAATAAAGAATGCATTGATATACGTAGAAATAGTCACTTTATTTTAAAATTTTTAGATAATCATTCGAGATAGGGGTTTTTTTTTTGGGGTAATAGAATTACCAGATTGTATAAGCTGTATTAAAGATTATGCTTATTACAGACTATCACAAACCTTTGTTTGAAAGATTTGAATAGTAATTATTAAACAAATAATTTAGCATCTTTGATGGCTAAATTTGTTCTTAGCATGAATAGTTTTATATCTATTTTTAACTGTTTTACTAGTTTAATTAAAGTCGACAGAAATAAGTTCTTATAATTTTTTTCTTTCCTTTTTTTACTGTATTACATATAAATATTTTCCATATCGTTATCTAATTATAACGGCGTGGCTTATCAATTATTAGGCACGTACAAAATCTCATTGATAGAAAAAATCTCATATTTAACAATGCAAATCGTTTCACTCCAAAGAATTGATAATGATAATTTTTAAGACGAAATGCTACAATAACTTACTAAAAGGCAATACTTCTGACTTACAGCTTAATCGAAGTATGAATTGTTAGACCGGGTTAAAAAAGCCTCAATTTACATGCCCTCGAATTCATGCATATTTATTTTGGGGCTCATCGGAAGTCTCTTATAATAAAAATATGTTTTAATTTTAATATTCGAGCTTTATAACACTGAATTGGTATTTTTAATCTAAGAAAAAACATGTACGCAATGCGATTTAAAGAAAGAAAATTAATTTTTATGGCATACACGAAATTTTATTTTTAAGATAAGATTAAAAGAAAAAGTTATATATATATATATATATATATATATATATATATATATATATATATTAAACTTGTTTAGTGGTTTTTATGTTTAACGTTAAGGAAGGAAATCGATTTTATTTTATTTCGAGACTTCATCATCAGCATCGAAGTAATTATGGAAAGAAAAAATATATATAATGCGTTAAATTAAGTTTATTACTGTATAGGGCTACCGTCTTTAAGGTTTCTGTGAGCTTTTGACCTAAATTATATATGATTTTCCTTCTTTTGTCAGGTAATTTTAAAAACGAATTCATTTTGAAATTTTAAATGCATTTCAGTTTGTTTTATGAAACAGTAATTTGATTTTAAGAGAAATCTAGGCCACTGATATATACCCAGTATTGACTCTATATGTACTAATTTTTTTAATACACAGTAAATTGGAGATGCTCTCAAAATCTCTTCCAGGTTTGTGAATATCTAAAATTTTCAAATTTATGAAGCAAAATCAAATGTATCTTTCTCGTTCGTTCACAAGGTTTGCGAACATTTAATTTTTGGAATTTGTGAAACAAAATCAAATGTATCTTTCTCGTTTGTTCACAAGGTTTGCGAATATCTAAAATTTTCGAATTTATGAAGCAAAATCAAATGTACCTTTCTCGTTCGATTATATAACCAAAAACCAAAAAACATTACTCAACTATGATGTAACCAATTAAACATTATTTTAAGAATCCAATTTCAACTTTGCCTCGAAAAAATTTATTTGTATTCAACGTTTTACTTGGTTATTTTAATTCATATGATATAAAAGGAGTTCACGAACAAAAATGAAAAAATTTTACAGCAATTTTAAATTTAACTTTTATTAATTTGCATAATAAAGGGTATTTCGGAGCTCAGGAGCAAAAATTTAAGGAGAGATCGAAAGCATCTAAACAAGAAAACTCGCGCTTAATACTATCCATTACAGCGCCGTCTAGCGGTTCAACATTTGCTCTCCGTCATCCATTGTGTGGTGAAAATTGTTTGTCTAGATGTTTTATATCATTCCTTAATTTTTTGCCCATGAGTTTCGAAACACTCTGTATATGTTACATGACATAAACATGGCCAATGAAGTATAAAGTTCTTTTTTTTTTTGTATTGAAGGTTCTGGCTTTGATGAAATTCTCAATTTCTTTTTTTCTGACGATGAAGTCATTCAGCGCCATTTATCTTGTCCTTTTAATCTCGTTTAGATTCCCATCTAGCGGTCATTTCCCATTTTAATGAACTTAATGTTAATCTTATAGAGTTTCTACTTTTCTCCTAAAACACTGCCTATATGAATGAGAAAAAATAAATGCATCCGAAAGAGCAAAAAATATTTAAAGGTTTCTGTGGAATTATATCTTCTCCCTCCAATTTTAAAAATACTTTTACATCTATTTTAAAAATTTACTTTTGGATGGGATCTTTAAAAAACATTTTCAAAACGGTGAGAAAAAGTAATTCCATAGAAACCTTCATTATTTTTTGTTCTGTTTGATACATTTTATTGCATTTAAAAATAAAATAGTCTAGATCTGAAGATGAAAGTAGACACCTTATAGAATTAACATCACGTTCGCAAAATCGAAATGGAAGGCAGACAGATACCTAGAGCGAATGTCGGCAGCAAGAGATAGGATCCATAAAATCTTGTTTTGTTACATAGCTTTTTATTAATTTATTCCTCGATACACCTCATGCCAAAAGTGAATAAAGCTACCAGCGTTCACCATCTAAACTAATTTACAAAGTAAACACATGCAAATAAATATGTTTGACATATTACGAAAACACTTATAAGTAAATATATCATATGTGATAACATATACGATGTGTGCTCTAAAGCGTTATTAAATTATATATATATATATATATATATGCATCATGCATTTTTCTTCTCTATGTGCTTGTAATTGTTAATTAATGTCGCAATGAATTATGAGAGCTATTGGAGACAAATCTCGTAATTTTGAACTTCGGTTGAGTAATGAAGACGACACCTGAGCTGGTATCTCTCTCTCCAAACTTCCATACCACGTAAACGTCGGGACTTTGAGCTTTGATAAATTTAACTTGCATCAGCCCGGCTATACGTCGGGTCTTTAATGGCTCGAACCCAACGCTGGACGAAAACAAAGTCGGCAGCGAGTCCTTTTTCTCTGCATGAGTAATATAATAATATATTTTTCAGGATAGAATTTTAATATTGGAGCATTTTTCTATCAGAAATACGGTTCCGAGTTTGAATACTGTAATTTAACATTACACAAAGACAGCCTTGGTTAATTTTCATTAGTATTAGGGTGTTTTCTCTCCATAATCCTCGTTAAAGCTTGAATACGAGTTCTGATGCCAATCTACCATGCAACGGGTGTCATGAACGCTAAGTCTGTGGAGGCTCCAAGTCCCCCCATTGTCCTGATGTGAAAACTGGGAGAGGGGGTGTCAACTTTAGTGCCGTCCTCGTCATTTGACCGAGGCTCAAAATTACGAGGTCCGTCACAGCAGCCTTCGCGTTGCTTCTAAGTGCAACGTTGATAACAATCAATCAATCAAAAAACCAGATATCACCTAGTCTATGTAGGCCTACAATGTTATTCATGATGAGAACGAATAATGAGAAAGAAAACAATCGCAATATTTACAATACAGTCAAGTACTAGACCTTATCTTATCTGATGCAATGGCCAAACACATGAATTTTGTTTTCTCAGTACTGTCATTAAATTGTTTTAACGATCGCAAACCCAGTTCGTTAAAGGATTTGATTGTTTCTTGCAACCTATGATCAAAAATAAGAGAAGAAAAGAACGCAGGAAAAGGAGGGGATTGGGGCCAAGTAAAGGAAATAACGGTATGTGCTTTAAGAATATATTTCAGAAGAAAATATTTCAATAATAAAAAAAAAGTGAAAAATTCATTCGGCGATTGAAAAAATTCAAGTTTTCGAGAAAAATAATTAAAAAACTAAAAGTATGTGATTCTAAAGATATTGAAATAAAAAAATTATTTTCCTATCATAAATAAATCGGATATCGAATATATTCAGCCCAATAAATTTGTCATCTAATTTTTATGATGGTCTCTAAAAATTACATTTTAAGAAATCGCGATTTTTTTTAAAGATTTTTTTTACTTTTATTAATATGATTAATTATAGTTGTCTTCACCAATCGTCACGAAACAGAACCCGATCTCGATACACATTTTCAGGTTGAAAATTTCTTCCAACATTAATAAACTCGTGCAATCATACGCATATCTCTTGAGTCCTTAAAATATCCTAATGTCTTATAAATACAATAAGACCTCGTTCAGCTTTTAAAACGTTTTCCTAGCTCTAAATGAAACAGCTTTAAACGAGAACATTGTAACATGTAGATAATAAGAAATGGGGATTCCCATAACACAAGATAAATACATTTTATATTTCATTTTTTGAAACCCTTTTTATGTTATAAGAACTAATTTTAATGAACAATAGAATCTTTAGTTATTTTCTTACACAATAATTTTGATGAATACATCGTATAAATTAATAGCGAAAACAAACTGTAGCGAAGTCTAGACATTGTTTCCCTACTAATGAACACCACGCACGAAAACAAAACGAATCACGCATGGCCAAAGCGAATAAAGCTACCAACACTTCATATAATTTACGGAGTAAACACAAATGAATATATTTTGTATATTATGTAAGTGGACTACACACTTAAAATTAACTAATTATATCATAAATAATATGCATGTGCTCGAAAGCATTACCAAATTACTATACATGTATACCAAACTCCTTTTCTGTTTAGTCTTTTCGATATGGACTCGCATAATAAATTAAGGGTACCGGGATATGTCAGGAATTCTGGAATACCAAATGATTAGAAGAGCTTGGATTTTTTGTGTGTGCCTAATAAGGATATTTTAATCATTCCATGGAACTATAAAAGTAATTTTTTTTGTCAAAAAGGTTTTTCCTCATCTTAGTTGAATATGGACATGATTTGTGAGAAATATTTGCGTTTGGGTACAATTTTAAAGAAAGCTATTATACAATATGGTTTCAAATTTTTTTTTATATGCTTCTATAAAGGGTACTTATGCGTATAGTGCACTAAAAATATTTTATTTCTGAGTAATATCTAAATTTTTAAGAAAGAATTTTTTTATATGAAAAAAAAGAAAAGAATTAAAATTTCCAAAATTACTAAGTTCTATAATTTTTTTTCAAAGATAATATGCATTAATATTTTGTGCATTGTTTTCAGTAAGAAGAGTAAAATCTTTTGCATATTAATGGAATATTATTTTTAAAAATGAAACCTAAACGCAAATATATCTGAAAAATCATGTTCCACATTCGACTCAAAGAGGAAGAAAAAGTTTTGACAAAAAAAAAAAAAAAAAAAAAAACAAAAACCTTTTAAAGTTCAATAAAACGATAAAAATATTATTATTAGGTAAACAAAAAACATAAGTTCTGCTGCGAATAATTTTGAAACATAAATGTCAAAAAAAAAAAAAGGAAAGTCTTAAATTCGGTATTTTGTTTCCCTTCGCAGGGGTCCTATAACCCTTAATTTATGAAAAAACTAATATAAAAAACGTGGCGAAGTACAAAATGAAATTTAGTAAAATACGGTACAAGATAATGGACATTGGTTTCCATCAATACTGTGAATTTGAGCCATTGTGGATAATACTGCTGAATTTATTATTTTTTTAAAAAAAATAATAATAACAAAAAGAAAAGAAAAAACTTGATTAGAATCGCAAAATCTCAGATTCAATTTTAGAACCTCTCAGTTATCAAAGACAGATAATTAAATAATGATTCTTAATCGCTCAATAGTTTTGTTTGATTTTTAATGCTTTAATCACAGGTGTTAGTTTTCGTAGCAGGGATTCACTATGAGTAGATAATCCGAAAATCACCATTCACAGCAATGTATTTTTGACAGTATATTAGAACTTTTAATAATAACCGGGGTACGATGGGAAAAATAAAATTAAAGCTATTATGAAAGGGTATACTGAGTAGAAAATAGGAGAGCCATTACATAATTTCACCGACGCTGGGAAAAATCTTTATATGTGGAATTCCTTACTTAAGCATATAACTCAGTTCCTACAGGGAAATTAAAAGTTAATTCTGCAACTTATTAATATTTAATTCCACTGAGAAACTAATTGTACCGTGCTGAATAAAACTTAAATAATTTAATATTGAGAGAATAAATTTCCTTTCGGCTTTCTGGTTTTGATTCGTAGTTGTGAGAACAGTTGTATCTTAAATATAGATTTTTAAACCATTTCTAGGATGACGAGTTTGATGTGCAAATGAATTGAATAATTTTGAGGGATTTATTTTTTTTTTAAAAAAAAAAAGTGGGAAAACATCATTCTTCGAAACTTAATAAATCCTGCTTGTAGTCTTTTTTACAACGTTTTTCTGAATTTCACTTGGTGTGTGTGTGTGTGTGTCATCAAATTTTCGATCGTTAATTTAACCAACTTCCCATCAAGCTAGAGCTTTGAAATTTTGGGAATCGTTCGTACTCGCCTAACAATGCAATATTTACACGTTTGCGACAAGTTTTAACTAATATTTCAATAATTTTAATAAGTCAAAATATTCTTTCCTCTAGGCGCTTTTAGGATTGAGGGGCAAAATTCTTTCCCCCTCTGGGAGCACCGGCACTCCCCACACCACATGAGGTTATCGTAAACCTTTTGTACTCGCAAAGGGGAGATACTATCTCCCCTTTACAATCTCCGAGATAGTAAGGGTTGCTGACTTTTAGTCAGTAATCATTCGCAAGAAAGAAAGTTTCCAATATTTGGCGTCATGTCTTATCACAATAATTTTTTCTGAATTCTGGTTCCCATTTTTTTTAATAGAATGACTTACAAACTTTCAAATGCATGTTTTGATTTTATGAGTATTATGAATTTTTTAATACTGTCACAAATGTCTCTTTTTAAGTGAATTTTAAAGTTAAAAATAACTAACAGTTTTAACTAATATTTCAATAATTTTCTCTAATAAACTTTACCACTATATAAAAACGTTGTTTTTAAAAACGTTGGTTTTTATATCGAATTATGAAGTTTCAAATATCAATTTTTTTTGATAATGAGAGTTAAATTTTAATTTTAGTATCCCTTTGAATACGTAAATTTAATGTCATTTGATATAACTCTTTAGTTTTTATTTATAGGCCATTAAGAAATTATTAGAGTATTTTAATTTTGATAATAATTAAATAAAAGTTCCAAACAAAATTGAAACAAATAAAATACGATATTACAACATATTAATTATCATTAAATTTCCATAATTTTGTGAATAATCTAAAAAATGATTAAGTTAACAAAAATATTAGGAATAAACGAAAAATCGTTGTTAATAAATATTATAAGACTACTTGTTCAAAAATGAAAATTAATAGTAAATTGGTCTTCCATTTTTTCTAATAATCTCAAACACTGTTTTTCATTGAAATGATTAAATGGTTAAGTTTAATTTCAGGAATATTCCGCTATTATTTTAATATGGCTACTTTCAATTCATGGACTGATGAAAATTGTTTAGTAGTAGCATAAATTTTGAATAATAATATACTCCAAATGTTTTCCACGGGGCTCAAGTCCGGATTTCGAGTTGGCCGTGGTAAAACATTAACATTGTGGCAAGAAACACTGTCGGGCTAAAATATCCAGTAATTATTACCTAATATAGATCCTAAGGTATTAGATGATCATGTACCCAAGCTTGATATTTAGCAGAATACATATGCTCCGAAATTCGCTTTTAAGTGCCCAATCCATCATGACTAAAGGCTTCCCGACCTATTACTGATCCTCCTTCCATTTGTGGACTGAAACATTCTTTCAGCTCCCCCCTCAAGTCTTGACAATAGTGTTTGTAGCCATCGGGACCCTCAAGGTTAAATTTTTTTTTCATCAGAAAATATAAGTTGTTTTCATTCCATGACATGACATTTTTAGTCCACTTCAATCTTTCTTCTCGAAGATGTTTCAGTTTATATATATATATATATATATAACATCGGTGTTTTCTTTATTTTCATAAAATTTGTATAAGCATTTGATTTGAGACTTCTAAATTGTGACATGTGAAGTTTTTATGCTGAAATGATCCGAAATTTTACAAATCGAAAGACTTTTTTGGTTGATAGTCGAACAATTTGTCGATCGTACCGTGCTGTCAAAATCCTTTTCCTTCCATATCGTTTTATTTTGTTTGAATAATCTTTTTTAATGATGGCACCGGGAATGGCAGTTTTAGAACTCTTCATTATTCTAGCTCTTTCTCTTTTAGATTTTCAGCACCCATATAAAATGAATTCTTACTCACCTCTCCCTCAGATAACTATTTACCCCCAAGTCATCTTCAAATAAATCGTGGATAACACAGTCAATTATTTACTTCTCAGATAATGCGGTCTTGAAATATTAATGCATCAGCTTTATAATGATATATGACATATAACATGCTAATTTTCTCAAGCGGTCTTATAATACCTTAACAAGCACCTTATTTAATTTTTAGAAAAATGAATAGATCTTAATAATAAAATTTAGATTAATTTTTGAAGTTACAATTGTTACAGAAAGTGTTATCCAGTGCATTTTAAATATATACGCTTAAAAATTGTGTATTATTTCTTCTTCAGAAACGCACGTATTCGTCGGTGGCCTTAAAATTTCTTAACGCACTGTAAACATCCTTTTTTGGGGGGAAAATGCTGAAACGAATTTAAATTCATTCATCATGTTGTAGAGTTGAAATAAATAGACTCCAGTGAATTTTTGTTTTTAAATATAAAAATAGAAAACTTAAGCTTAAATCTATGGAGATATTTTAAAATGAAAGCGGCAATTTACTTTTCAGAATTTTTACGAAACTGGATGGACTGGAACGAAATTTCGAGTAAGCGTTCAAGATATCCACAGCTCATTATTTTTAACACAGGTTAAAAGTAAGATTAAAAAATAAATAAATTTTATTCCGGTTCAATTTTTTTGAGACTAGCTGAAATATAAATGCTATAAAGAAAATGGTGGAAGGAAAAAAGAGAGAGAGATTCTGGCTAAATAATTTTCCTTTCTCTAACACGTGTTAAAAGAGACAAGAAAAAAAAACACATAAAACTTACTTTATGTGAGCGTATACATACATAAAAAAAGACAAGAAAAAAAATTAAAAAGCTAAATAATAATAAAAAAAAAATTGCGCGAAACGGCTCTCGCCTAATGCTACGTTTGTTTGCTTTTGACGTGAAATGATGACTTTGGATGGAAAAAAAAATAAGACCGAAAGAAAAGAAGTTTCGGCAGTTCATCCAGGTTTCTCGTACCTGGAAGGTACGTGTATCCGGGAGCCGGATTGATTCTCACGCCCTCCCTCTAACCGGACTCATCTTTGATGATCTCTGAGGCGGTTCGGAGAAATGTTTCTTTTATAAGAAAATGTGGTTTTTTTCAACGTTCTTTTTTAACTTTACTTGTTACCTGTCGGGTTATTTCTACACTAAGCCTTATTCGTTTTCCTCTAGCATTATGCAAACGAAGGTTTCCTGTTTGAAAAACGTATTAATGGCTTAGATATAGTTTGCAATTATAATTTGAAAAAATTCTGAAATAAACACTTCTCTCTTTATGCAAAACTTTTTATTTTACTAACATTTTTATCTTTATATTCTTACAACCCATGTATCTGTCATATGGTCTCTCTCTCTCTCTCTGTGTATGTATACATAATTTTGGTTTATTTATTTATTATTTTTTTTCATTTTTTCCCATTTTTTCATATTGGCGTTTCGTTTGACGTCTCATTTCTATTCTCGAATTTTTTGAAACTAATCCAATAATATTTTAACTGTGATGAGTGAATTTCTTAAGTTTCTCCGTTTGTGCTTAAAAGTCCAAATTGTGTAATTTTCAAAATTCAATGAAATTCGTAGCTTTATTTATGAATAAAATATTAATAATGTAGGTAACAAAATGTCGCACTCATGTAAATAAGAAAAATGTTATTTTAATAATATAATTGCATTTTCTTTAAAGAATCTAAATGAATTTTTTTCGCCTTTTCATTAGATTTTCATTAATTTTTTTTAATTAATGAGGTTGATATATCGCTGAATTTATTTTATTATTTAATAATATATTTAATGGATGTCGATGTTGTTCGTTGTTTGACTGGTTGTTTGTTTCAGTTTCTGATGTTGAATCTTCATGTTACATTTTACACCAAGCACAAGGAGGAGATATTATCATCATCAGTTAAAACGATATAAAAGTTAACCTAAAGATCATATATAAATAAAAACAATTTTTGATAAATTTACATGTATGAGTTAAAATCAAGTGTCATGTAAGAAATTAAAAATATTTGGTTGGAGATATTCCTCAATTATGTCTGTTAAAGGTAATGTGTAAGACTTAGGTCTGGTTTGGTTAGTTTTATCAACGTTGCACTTAGCAGTACACGAGAGCTATTGGCAATGTAACACTTCCCAAGGAGTGAGAATGTTTGAAACGAGCAGCCATCAAAGCAACACATTCGGTTGAGGTCTCACAGTCGGAGAATAAATACAATGTTAACACACGGAAAGATTTTCGGAGAAGTGTCTATGTGCTGTCTTGTGTGTCCTTTTCATAAACGTGTTAAAATAAGGTTGCAAGTACTCGTGAGTGTCCGCTCATACTTTGTCTAATAAAAATAAAACCATGATATAAATGCATTTCAATTATTTTTTCCTAACTTAAAAGAAAAAAAAAAAAAAAAAAAACTTAGTAAACTAACAATCAAAATTTTTTTTATTTGTTATCATTCAAAATTTTACTTTGCTTGTAAACCGCATTTAAGATTGTTATAGTGAAAAATTTAAATGACTTGTAACAAATACATTTTTTTAAAACTTTATTTGAAGCAAAATTATGAGTCTTAGGGTTAAAGTCTGGCTTTTAAAACATCATATAAAAGTATTTATCGAATTAATATAGAGTGAAAAACAATGATGGCTTAGTAATATTCCTGCTAATTTTTTTTTTTTTTAAGTTTTTGTAAAAGATTTTACAGTATGTAAATAAATTTAGGCAGAATGCTAATAAATATTTAATTTTAAAAATAACTATCTGGGTACGTACGTCATTAACAACAAATAATTAATTGCTTTTTAAATCTGTGAATCACCGCTTTATTAATGTAACTTTCTTTCATTTTGTTGGCTTTATTCATAAAAAAATATAACTACCGTTTATTTTATTTTAAAAAAATATTCTACCAGAAATATAGGTACTTAAAGGAAAAAAAGCAATAAATGAGGGAAATTTTACATTTTAAATCAATTAAAATCAGAAAATTCCAATTAAAAAATAGATTTTAACACTTTTGAATGAAATTCTGACAGAAATATATGAATTTATTAGCCACCCAAGGAGTTATTGTTTTAGATGGATCACTTTTGTCGTACCAGATCACTTTTCAACTTTTTTTTTTTATCGTTTACTTTAATTTTAATTACATTTAGCTTAAATATATTCAATTCAATAATTTATCATTTGATTTAATTTTAATGTCAGAAAAATGTAATATTGACCATTTCGCGATATCTTATAGTTTCTTTTAATTCTTATACTTGAGTAATTTAACAATAATTATCAAAAAAAAAAAAAAAAAAAAAGGCACCTTGAATGGCTAAAACTTTTCTTTTCAAAATTTTGCATGGAACTTTCTTTTACAATTTTTTTTATATAAAACATGTTTCCTACAAATTTCTTTTAAATAATAAAAACAAAGTAATGATATTATAAATATTTAATTTATTAATTCCCTACAGAAACGGTTAATTTCATAGAAATGCATTACTGCTGTTAATTAAATATAATCTTACTGAGAACAAATGATATAAATCCAATCATTTATATATATTCTATCTTTCAAAATAAAATAAAATTTAAAATCTGCTAATGGTTTGTTTTCTTCTCGTGCTTTAGAAGTAATTTAATGATGCTACAGACTCCTTCTTGTCAGATAGTTAAAAATTAAGTTTAAAGAAATAATAGTTCAATAACTGAAATTCAAAATATTCCTAACTATAAAGTAATAAAGTAGACAAGTTTGATACAAAGTTATTAATTGTTTAAAATAATATTTTATATGAAAACAGTATACATAGCTCTCGAATTTAAAAGACTGTTCTAAGCCCTTTGTATGACGTGGAACCTGAGTTTCAATTTTTCTGGGTCTTTTATAATAAAAAACGAAATATAAATACACTATAAAGTTTTTTTTTTTTTTTTTTTTTTTTTTTTTTAAATTTTCATTCTAGAATTAAAGAGATTTCTTAAGAAACACGATGAATTATCTAATTAAAGGTGTATATATATATATATGTGTGTGTGTGTGTGTCTTCAGAATTACGAAATTTTTCATTCTTTGTATTTTTAAGAGAAGCATTAATGTATGGAATATACATTTCATAATGTTGATTAAATTCTTTTGTATAAAACAGTAACTCTTACAAAAATAAACTTGGATCTGATGCATGAATGCTAAGGTACGTTATGGAAGAGCTAAATTTCATAATAATAATAATAATTTACCAACATAATTGCGAAACTGTAAATAAATTGTAATCGCCGCCCTGCATCGAAAAAGACTTACAGGATGAATGCCTCTCCTAAAGTTCCTCCTCATCACCATAATTCCTACTCGTTTAATAGTTAGTGCAACCTTACATACACTCCTCATTTTGATACATAGTAATTGAATCTTCCTTTCTCTGAAGAGATGCAAAGATGCAGAAAAACGATTTGTTGAAGATGAAACTACCCTGGGAGATACGGGAAAAAGGAAAAAGGCATCAGCAATATATATTCACAGGCAGGAAGGTCAGAGTGTAGATGGTGTTTTCATGCAAATGAGATTGGCTTTAAGTTCACTCTTAGTTTCAGATAGAGAAATAAAATGTATGAATAAAGATAAGGAAATGTTTGAAAAGAAGGAAAGGAACAAAAAGAAGGGCAGATGAAAATGTTAGTATTTCTTACCAATGCTCCCACTGGAAAAAATTTAACAACTTATTATATTTTATTATTTTTTAAAATATTTTTTCTGTTTGGTTTTTTTTTATAATGAGATTAAGTATTCTAGAGACGCATTCACCTACAAGTAGTAGAAATCGTCTGGAAATCTATAGCTTCATTTTCAAAATGGCTTAGTTTATCTATTTCCGAGAAAGCTTTTAATATTATCCGCATATCCCTAGGATATAACTGGAAAATGCATATTAAAAAAATTTCTTTAAAGAATTTGTCGTAATTTCAATAAAAACTTTTAATAAGATCTAAAGGATTTTGTACTTGCAATTCTTCGGCTGCTTTGTTAAAAAAAAAACGCTAAGGATTTTTGAATTATGATGCACGTAATAAAATATTTGTATTCTATGAATTTCGTAATTTTTTTTTATTTGGAAGAATACAGGAGCACTTATTATTTTTTTTATTGTACCCTGTTTTGCAAAACGAACAATATCCAAAGTTCACTGAAATCTTATGATCCACTCTGAATAGGTATTCTTGGGAAATCCGATGGATAAAATCCATTTAAACGATTTATTCACTTATTGTAGAAAAGGAATTAAATGTAGAAAAGGAACTGAAGGTTCTTAATGTACATTAAATTTTAATTATCTAAATAACGTCCCATTTAAAATCTATCTTGTCTGCATTTTGCATATACAGATAAATAAACAAATAAATTGCAGATTGATGGACAAGAATTCATCATCTATTCAACTCTTTATAGGGCAATTTTTTCTGGTTATTATTTTAAAGTATTTTTTGGATTGATATAGATTTTAGAAAATGAATTAGTTTAGCTAACTTGATGAAATTTATTTGATTTTTAAGACAATTCTTTTAGTGGCATTTTAAGCAATGCACATTTATTTCGTTTCTTAATTATTTAATATTTATGAAATTAATTATTATTTATAAAAAAAATTCTAACTTTTAACAACTTTTTATTTATCTGATATGTGTTTATTATAAAATATACTATTATTATTTTTTATAAATATTTCCCTTTATTTTTTTAAAAAGCATTAGTTCCTCTATTGATGCAAGTAAAATCGATCTCCATTAATGAAATCTCTTTTGATTTATAAACGTTTGCCATAAAATAATCTATGCATGTGTTATACTAATTTTAATTACTAGTAAGTGTCCAGTTCGTGATTTATTAAGCGTGTACTTAATTCATTTTTGAAAGTTGCACGGAATTTTAAAAGTATTTTTTAATAATGCGTTTCATTATTTTACAAAAGCATAATTTAAACTTATGTTTGAATCAACAATCGGTATATAGGCGAGCTTAAATATTAGGAATATGAAGATTTTCCAGGATTATTAAGCTAATATCTGAGTTTAAAGTGTCGGAGTAAGAAAACGAGAAATTTCAGGTATCATCATTAGTAAAAAAACCAGCATTAAGTGAATTTCTTAAACGAAGTCTAGTTAAGAATAACTATTGCTAAGAGTCAAAATATTTCTGATGAAGTTTATGCTAAATTATGTAAAATTTATAGAAAATTTATGAATAAATGTAAAACAAGACGTAAAAGGAACGTGACTAGAAAAATGACAAATTTTAGTACATGATGAACATTAATATATTAATTTAATTTTGCACATGTAAAGTCAAAATGAAAAAAAAAAAAAAAAATCAAAAATTAATGAATAAGATTGTTAATAACGAGTTTATTAGTGAAAGATTTTGCTACTATAATGTCTGTTGTAATCTATAAATTTCTAAAAACTGAATTATTACCAATTATTTTTATTAAATATTTCATATTTTTTTAAATCTTTAAATACAAGCGAAATTATGAGACGTAAATAATTTGTAATGAAACTCTGAAATGTTACTTATTTTAAATGTATTAATGAGTGAAATAATTTATAATTTGAAATATCGGTACCAATACTATCGAATTTAATGTTTTTTGAATCATTATGTCAATAGTACATTTTATTTTCGCGCTCTAAATTGATTTTCATTCTTTTTTAATCCCCTTTTATCGATTAAATTTCTTAAAAAATGTTTCTTTTCTTCGCGAAAGTGAATCACTGAACTTTTGGGTTCAATTTTTCTAAGAATAAAAGTTCCCCCAGTTTTTTTTTCCAATTAAGAATCCAATCCAGAATTACCAATTTACTAATTTAACAGTATATCTAACTGCGCTCAATGAACGCAGTTCGAGGCATCTTCTAAAATCTCACTTTCAAATTAAAATGCATCTCGACCCGTATTTCACAAGCTTTTAACTCTCTCACCCACTCATCAAAAGCGAATAATTAAATTTACATAAACATTAGCAAACGGCATTGAATTCCAAGGAAATAAAAGATATGCATTATTTCACTAATTAAACCTTTCTCCTCTGGTGCAATTAAAGCTCATTAGAGTGTTATTCCTCCACCTCGTATGATGCGCGATTAGGTTCTCGACTACAATATCTGCAGGGGTCTTTTCAGTTTGGCCGCAAATGACCCTTTCGGAGAACATTCGGAAACTTATTCCTCCAGGCCCTTTGGGATTATTTCCCCTTATCTTTTAATAACGACAGCTCGATCGGACGGGTATTGGAACAGAGTTCGTTAATGATCGAATTATTTTTTGGCGCACTTTTTCCCCCTCTTCCATTTTATGCGGGTGATAAAATAAAAAAAAAAAATTGCGTTTAAGTTTCAAATTATTTCCGTGATAGAAATTTAACGTATTCGATTGCCTTAGTTGACATAATTTAACAAAATGAAAAATACATTCTTAATATATTTTTTTCCTTTGAAATGTTAATTAAAATCTGGCAATTTATTGAGCAATAAACTTTTCAAAACAGAAACATTTTGATAGGAATTTTAATCTTCATTACAACAGGAATTATTTAAGGATACTTATATCTGACCTTCTTTTGCAATAAACTTAAAAATACCGTGTCTGTCTTTGCTGCTTTATTTGCTTTAATGCTTTCAATAAAGTGTTGAAATCTTTCTTCAGTTTTGTCAGACTTTTTTTTTTAAGAAAAAAATATGTCTATTTGAATTGAAGATTGTCTCCTTATATTTTGAAGTATGCAAAATTGCTTAAAAGTAAGTCAAAATTTGGAATTCTTTCTCCTGTGCGATTAAAACTACTTATATACATTGCAAGTACATTTAAGATTTAAGTACACTTTTCTTTCAAGGTAGTTTACTAATGCTATTAACTGGCATTTGTTTTTGTCTAGCTAAACGGCTATATTTAATCCTTCTTCTTTTTTTAAAATCAACGCGTTGCTTTGTCAAGCAATAATTTATAGAGTGTTGCAGTAATTGGTTCTTTATATCAGCAATGGTTGTAGTGAGCTTTTAACTTTACCTTGCATTTCGTTAGAAACTGATACAAAAAAAGGAACATTTTGGAAAAATTTAGAAACAATTGATTATTTACATATTGCGAAAGAAATTCAGATATAATGAATGATGGGGAATTTCGAAGAACGATCTCCAAAGATGTTTTCTGACATAATAAAAAGTAGTCGTTTATAGTGAGCAAGCGATTATGACAAGAAATTTTTGCAAGATAACTGTTTTTGACCCATTTAATGCGCGAAAAACTATTTGAAGTGAAGGAGAAATTGTGTCTGCTTTGCATGCCAAGAGTCTTAAGATTGTCTTCGACATTCCTAAATTCGAAATACTTTTTCAGATAAATTTTTTAAAAAAAAAATTGAAAAGGAGAGCGCTCCAACATTCAAACGGGTTTTTATATAGTCATTTACCATACAACATTCTTAAAAAGTACAAATATTGAATAAATACACCGTTTTTCACTTTAACGGTTAAAGTTAGTTATCAATTTAGTATAACATTATAGAAAACGAAGCTAGGAGCATATTCCATATCGTTGAAAATGGATTGATTTAAATAGAAACGAGTAGGCGAAAAGTACGATAGGATATGATATTTTCAGCTTGATAGTGAAGACAGTATTTAACATCAACGTTCGAGCATTTTTCTATTTTTTTTTCAAAAAGGTTTGGAATAAGATTCTTGTTCTTTAACATTTGGCAACAATCTTAAGTAGAGACAATCCGGTGTGGGGGGGGGGGCATGTTGCTTAACATTTAGGTAAGGCGAAGGAGGAAAAAATTAATTTTTCATATCTATACAATGAAAATTTAATACTGTATGTTATGGGAAACTTGGGTTCACATTGGGGTTTGTATTTAGTGAGAAAAGATATAGTGATAATATTCACGCGCTTTATAATCGTTTCCTGATCTATTCACGAACTTTGTTTATATATATATATATATCAAAATTATGTACTTAATATTTTGTAAAACTATCCATGTTTCCATTTTTTGCAAGTTAAAATAATATAAATTTGTGTGTGTGCTAAGAAAGTAGTGAAATATAAACTAATTAAAAATATCGAGTAACTGACAAACAAAAGAAAAGCCTAATAATGACCAGAAAGAGAATCTAACTAAAGAATTTTTCTTATTTAAAACTATGAAATCAACGAGCTGAAACTATTTATATCAAAAGAATTGTACATAGTTTTATTGATTTGCAACAATTTTTTTTTATATAAATTAGTGAAAAAACCTGAAGAAACTTAATCAATTGCATCAAAATTTCTTTACTCGATTTTTTCTTCTTTCAGGAAAATAAACGAGACTTATGTACTTGGAAGTTGTATATTGTTTCATTTTATCTATTTACATAACCGAGATCGGAATTTTAATAAAAAGAAGAAATGAAATTATTCACTAAATATTGACTTATAGTTTGAAATTGAGGGAAGAAATCTCAGTATAATAACTATTATATTTTTGACAGCAATTTACTACATCTAGATAAAATAAGTTATTTCTTAAGAAAATTTTAAATTGTCTCTCCATTCTCTGAAAAAACTTGAAAGCAAGCATGAAAACATTTAAATGAACTTCATTAATACTTCCTATATTTCAAATCCCACGATACCAGTTTTGAAACAAAAACAAGAATACTCACATATTAATTTCGTTTTGAAAAATAACTGAACTCAGCTCTGACTTGATTTAAAAAAAATGAAAAATTCTTTTAAATTGCTTTTCGACTCTCTTAATGTTAAAAAAATATGAATATCAGGAACAAAAGGCGAGCAAAATTTAACTTTTTTCCATTATTAATTTTTCATCACAGTTAATTTCCTTCTGAATTCAACTGTGTTATTTCCAGTGATTCTAAAAAACTACAGAATTACACCGTCGAATTCAATTTCACGTTTCATCGCATGCATTATAATTTATTCCAAGATTTACATTTCCGCATTGTAAATTGGTTTTGTAACTAAATATTTTTTTTTTCAAATACTGAAAATTGTTTTTTATACCACATGACCTGTTCTTGCTCTGATGTATTGTGAATATTTACCCATTCCCATATCAAAAGTTCTTTCACCTTTTC
Source organism: Nephila pilipes (assembly GCA_019974015.1). Taxonomy (NCBI): domain Eukaryota; kingdom Metazoa; phylum Arthropoda; class Arachnida; order Araneae; family Nephilidae; genus Nephila; species Nephila pilipes. The sequence goes on from BMAW01051874.1 coordinate 484,706, forward strand.
TAGAAGTGATTTAATTTTTTTTTTTTAGTTGGATAGAGGAACAAACAAACATTTGCTTTATCCAACGAAACTACTTAAATGAATATTAGTTTTCATAACTATGCAAAACCTGATTGTTCAAGTATCTTCATATTCTTCCTTTTCGTTAATATTTTTATTCGGACATCATTCTAGATTTAAAAGAAAAAAAAGACACAGACTTCTTAAAGGCCGTAAAATATTTGTTAAATAATTAAAAAAAAGTTTTTTAATTATTTTTTAATAGTTCGAAATTGTCATTATGATTGTCGATTTAGTGTTAAATAATATAACTCAAACTGCATATTTTTGGATAGACAAATCATGTAGAGAGGGGATGTAACATTAATTATATTGCAATTAATCAAGAGCACAACTATTCTCGAAGACGTTTTAATTCTGAAATTTATAGAATTTCTAATGAATCTGATATCATTCAGTGTAATAAAGTGAAACGAATGAATTGGGATTGTCATATTGTTAGAATGGATGAAAAAATCAAGCAAAGATTTTTGTTGCAGAGCCCTTTACTGGTCGAAAAAAATGACCAAAACTAAGGCGGCTTGATGCTACTGAATCGGATTTTATGGTGATCGTGGATAGGAACTGGCAGACTAAGATAAAAGGCAATTATCTTGGAGGAATCTTCAAAAGAAGACCTTGGCCCACCCTGGGCTGTTGAGTCAAATATGATGAGGATGACAACTATTCTCAATAAATTAATATAATACGTACAGACATCCTTCGAATAGAATGGTACACGAATTGCACGAAGTTGCATATAAGACGGTTCAAAATTGCGACGTTCTTCAAATAACACGGAACTCTAATTACTCGAAATCTCGAATATTACTGTTAAAAATTAACTCGATCACACAGTACATAAGTACATATACATATCGTTGGCTTATTAGAAAAACTGACTGCCTTTAATATATATTAACAACGTAGTACTAATTAGTTCTCCTATCTGCAGATAATACTCCCGTAGCACATACCAATTAACCGAATTCGAGGGATACCTGTATGATGTTAAACTACGCATCTCTGAATCGATGCCTTTTTTTTCCTTTCATGAAATGTACTGCATATTTTTCTCTGACTTTCACTGTGTAAAACAAAATATATTTTAACATTACGAGTTAAAGTAGAAAGTTTCGTTTTTATGAAAATTTTCTAAAGTTTAAGGGGATGTCGAATAGAAAAACATATACATGTGTTATAAATACACGAGCTTATATTAATCTCAAGGTAATTTTTTTTCTTTCTGAAAAACTGTTTTGTATTCGATTTCACAAAGGTATGTAGGCGGTAGCCCTCATGATTAAGAACAAAGTCAGAAACGATGAGGACTGTGCCTGAGCTAATACAAGTTCGTATCTCTCTTTCCAACCTTCCCAGATGAAAACTTTAAAACTGTATTAGATTCAGGAAGAAGATTCTTCAGAAGAATCGAATCTCTAAACCAGTATCTTTTGTTCTTGAAACTTGCAATTCTACCTTTTAGTTTAAGTGGGGAATGAGTACAATGTTTCTTAAACTAAGAAAATTCTTTGCGATTTATAGAAAAAATTACGCATTACTAAATCCCAGTTTATATATGACAAATAGGAAACCGATTAGTTTATAAATTCGGTAACCAAAATCATCTGCATGGAATAGGAAAAAAAGAGGTAGAATTAAATACCAAAAAATGGAATAAATATAAAATACCAACAGTTATTTATTTTTCGGCAATGTTTTAAGATAATTTTAGGGGGAAAAATTCATTTTTTTATCCTTTTAAAATTAATGTTTATGAGTTATTCGGTAAATACCTGTTATTGTATCTGTCGACTATTTCACGAACTCGGCAAGATTAGATAGATTCCTGAAACGGAGCGAAACGTGTTAAAAAAGAGAGACGGAAACATTTATTACTCAAATTAAAAATATCAGAAAGCAATTAACCCAAACAGCATATGCCTTCACAGTCTGCACGATTTCGTCACTCCCTTTTAAGTATAAAAACTTTACTAGACATGCACCTGTAACCTTTATAGTGTTCTAGCGTTCATTATCATAAGACATTCGTTTTGTCGTGGAATATTACTTCCATCTATACTTATAGAATTTTTATATAACCACGAAATTCTTCAATTAGAATGATAATGTAGCCGCATAGTGTTCAAATAAGTTATACTATTTTTAACCCTTTTTACAAGAACGAAAATATTATAATTTTTTCGCATGTTTTCATGATTATCATTTTTCTCTCTGCATGAATCTCCATTTCCGTAAAAGCGAGACTTAACTTTAAAAATAAGCTCTAGCATGATTAGTCACGATGTTAAATTCAACCTTAAAAAGCGAGCTCCTTTTGAGATGGTCCACAAATGAATGCATTTCATCCTTCCTTTGCAGCAACGATGGGCGTATAGGTAAAAGAAACATCAATCAATACAACAGTAATAGCTGTTATTAAATATATTTTTGAATACATGTGTTTATACGATTAAATAGATAACATGAATATGATAAATACATTGCAGAACTGTAGGCTGTGATAAATTCATATTTGGAGGCTGTTGTGTATTCAAAAATTAGATATCATACAAAAATAACTGTTAATGACTCTTTTTGAAAAACAAAAAGTAATTTAAAACTTGTTCGTATTTTGGAGAAATTTATTAACTAATATTTGTGGCATGCGCGCGCGCGCGCACACACACACTCACACATATTTTTATATATGATATTTATGAGTAATTAAGCAACAAAACTTTAATGAAAAATAAGTTAGGAGGAAATTTTAATAATTAAAAAAAGTAAAACAATATGTAAAAAATTCATTACTGTTCCATTGAGCAAAGATATATACATGAATCCATTAAAATATTCATGTAAAACAATATAAACAGAGAAGAGTGAATAAAAGTAAATGTGAAAATTTAACTATAAAAGATAAAGTTTATAGAATATAGAAATAAATTAAATGAACAACTACCAAAATTATCACAAAAAGATAAATAAATTGAAAAATTGTAAGAAACTAAAATTTGAGGAAAGTAAAATAGCAGAGTATAGTATATTTAATGTTGGAACATGTTTTAGGCTGTTAGACTGAGTTATTCCAGAATTATTGGCCAAACTATCCCCATCTCAACAATATATATATATATATATATATATATAAAGAGTATATTTTTTCTTTTTTTGCAGTTTAACGGAATGTAATATATTATATTTAGTCGGAAAAAAATGTAAAACAAACTATGAAAAATTTGCTTTATAAATCTTATGAAATCTATTATTTTAAATCATTCCATCCTTTTTATAACATTAAATCGATTTTGAAAATTTCTACTGCTTTGTTATTTTGGTAGCTCCTTTTTACCTTGATTGTATGTGCGAGAAAATATTTATGACTGAACTACAATTCATCGTATTATGAGTAGATTTGATTTTTTTTTCATTTTTATTGCTTCTTTATCTCGCTGAAAAAAGTTAAATACTGAATTTTTTCGTTTCGAAAATAATGCAATCGCTTGCATTATATCATATATTCATCATTGTTCTTATCAAATACTTTTGTGCAATAAATTTGTGTTTTCGAAATAGATAAAAAGTATAGATAGTAGGCCTTTTTTCTTATAAGTACATCTGATAATTCTCAATCTCTTTCTCTGTATGACACAGTTTACATTAAACTTATTTGATATGAAATAGAAAAACTTCATAAGCATCAAAAATTTTCACGATTATTTACTGTTAAAAATAAGTAAAAACTCAGTATTAGCACTGCAGAGTATTTTTCATACATTCCTTTTGCGACATTTTTTGCAATTAGATGTAATTGAAGATTATTTATCGCATTTTTTTAAAATCTGCAATCTAATATAAAAAAAATTAAGTTTTTACGACCTTTCAAAACAATCCTTCATTGAAATGCGACCGAAGCACTGCTCTCAACAAATAAAATTACATATGCGCATTCATAGTCAAAACATGCGTCCGACATGCTCTAAACTCTTGAATTCATATCTATAGTCCTTTTCATTGGAGAGAACACCGGCATTCTTTTCATGGTTTGAACCGGTCTTCAAATTACTAAGTACTACTCCGAGAGATAGACGAAAAAAGTGAAGAAAACAAATTTTTTTTCCCTATAAGATTTCGTGGTTTATCGTGTTTTTTTACTCGTCTCTTAGACAGAGGAAAAAATAACGACCATTTCTTCCACTTTCGGTTCTTTTGTGCTTGGTGAATTGCGACATTAAAACTCTTCCTCTGTAAAATCACACTAATCTGAAAACATATCCATACCCCGGATTTTCTGTTTTCTTAGAGAAGTTTAAAATAAGAAGAAACTGCGGTTTTTTCTTCACGCGGATCTTTTTAAACTTTAAAATAGAGAAGACAGTGCCGGGATTTTAAAAAAACAAACCAACTAATATCCTCGCGCAAGACAGCGAATTTAATTGGATGGTCACGACTTCTTTCTCCTCGGCGAATGAAGTGGAATAACCTCTGAATACTATTATTACTATCAGAAAGAAAGAGAGAAGATTTTCTTATGTCAGGGTTAGTACTGGTGTTTCGAATAAATTCGTGGAATAATCAAATGCATATACGTACCTATGACCTCGTTTGTATGATTGTGATGGAGTATCGAATTTTTAAAGCCAGTGGTAATTTTTTTTTTTATTGTCATCTTTTAAAAAATTTGAGTGGTCACACATTCCAGTTTCATAACAAAAATAACTGTTTATACATTGTAATATTTTCTCGATTATGTTAAGGTATAATCTTTTTCATATAAAGTACTGGAATTAATTAGTTTTATGACTATAATTTGTCTTGATCTTTTAGTGAATTCTCTGTTTTTCTGCATCTCTTTTTATTTTAAATGAACCAGATCTTAACACGAAAGTCTGTATTATTCTACTCAACATATATTCATGTAACAAAATCAAAATGTTAAGTATTTCTTAGAATTGTGAGAATATACTTCGCGAACAGATTAAATTCTTACGGAGCAAAATAAAACTCAAATCTAAATGAACGTAGAAATTAACAAAAAAAAATTTGAGATATTTTTCGTAAAAAAAAAAAAATTTGAATACTCAGTACAATGAATTTTATTAATATTTTGGTGCATCCGTATATTCTAAAAACTTTAATATATGTTTTAGATATTACGCCCCGATATCTTTTTAGTTGCAAGCATTGTGATGGAAAGTTACATTTAAATTTTCGAAAATTCAGTGTTTTTTTTCTTTAATTTTAAAATGAAAAACTCTGAAGTGCCATTTAAATTAGTTTTATTGCAATTTTCGCAATCAAATATAAAAATATATAATCAATCAAGTTTTCACATGCCTCCGAATAGTTTTAATTTTTACAAAATTACTTAGCAATCCAAAACAACATTCAAAGCAGCTAATTTTCACATATATTTTTGACTCATTTAAGTCATACATATATTCATAGATATTTCTCTATGAATATATGTAATTCGAAAATAAGTGTCATTTTTTTAAATGCCACATTCGAATGTTTTTTTATTAAGTAGAGAAGAACTATAGCATTTTGACTAACAAGAATATCGGTTGAATAACTAAGACATTGTAAGTTCTCTTAGGACTCTATCATACTAAAAGAACACTACAGGGTGTTTCGAAATTCATGGGCAAAATTTTTAGGTGTGATAGAAAACATTTAAACAAGCAATTTTCACCAGGCGGAGAGCAAGCGGTGAACCACTAGATGGCGCTGTAATGGAAAGCATTAAGCGCGAGTTTTCTTACATATCATTATTTCCACAATGGATTTCAGGAGATATGACTGTGTAAAGTAATCAGGAAAAAGCGGACATGCATTTTGTGTATGGACTTTCGAATGGGAATGCTTTGGAAGCCAAAAGACTGTTCAGGCAGCGTTTCTCGTTTGCCCTCCGCCTTTGCATCCATGAAACAATCCATAAATGGAATAATAATAAGTACTAAAAGTTAAATTTAGCAGGGCTTCAGGATATTTTCGCGAGGAAAGGTTCGGAAACGATATTATTTCTGTTGCTGGCCTTTTCATTAAATGAAGTTTCAGAATCAAGAAGTTTGTCACCACTAATTTGTTATACCATCAAGTTAATTTAGCATATCATCAACAACAAATCAGCTCTTATGATAGGCCGTAAGAAACTGTAAAAGAACTCTTAATAGGCTTTTGTGTCATTCTAAAGGAACAATAATAAATCTGGTTTTGATTTTACAATCAGAAACATTTAAACATTCAAATTTGTTGTAAGCTAACTCTGAATCGGTATACATATTATGGAAGGGAAGAAAAAGGATGGAACTACAATCACCATTAGCTTTGTGTATATATATATATATATATATATATATATATATATATATATATATATATATATATATATATATATATATATATATATATATGATAAGTCTTAAGTTTATTAGAATTTTATATACATAGTTATGTATTGTCTGTTGTAGGATCTTATAGTATTTGTTTTCATTAGATAATAAAGGAAGTGCTTAAGATTCTCCAAGGGTTTTGTTTCGCGTTCTTAAAGAATAAGTGAAACCTTCACAATTTTACTTTTTCACTGTTAGAATTTTCAGATCTGTAATTGGTTTTTTTATAATGCCATAAGAATTTGAATTTTTTAATTTGTCTAAATGCTATGAGTGTTTTATCATACGAGATAATTCAACTGCCCCCCCTTTTTTTATTTGCATTGCGTTTCAGTAGAATTTATATTTTATCTTTTAAATATATCTTTTATTAATTTTAAAACTGTTCTTCCTTTTTCGGCATAGTTTCACCTGGTACTTCTCATTATATTTTTTATACTAGTCTCATAAAATTTCCTTTATTCCTTCCTAAATTATAAGTTAATGAACAGAAAATGAAATAAAGAATGTAACACATCGATCAATAACTCCCGAGACTAACCCAGAGATGGCGCTCGTAGTAAACCAGTAACCAGGTCTTTCTAGAGTACTAATCTTTGCTTGAAACGTGTCAAAATTTTAAGTCGATCGGACCAGGAAAAAGGTTTTTTGAAGTGAAGTGAAAAAGGTTTTTTCCAAGTGGGTGCCGCGATTGCTTTCGATGGAGCAACGAGTCGATTATTCAGAAAGCTGTTTATCGCTATTTACTCGCAACAAAAAAGATTTCTTGCGGGAAAAAAAAAAGGGGGGGGGGAAACAAAAAAAAAAGATTTGGAAAAGCATTCGAACGATTGTATCACCCTAAAAGGTGATTAACAAAAGGTGTTATGTTGATGAATAAAAAAAAAATTTGCAAAAAAAAATGTTGTTTTCAATTTTAGACTCGGGAGTTATTGATCGATGTGTTATATTTAGAATTTTTTTGGACATAGTGTTTTTATTTACCACTGCTTGAAAATTATTTCAAATTTGGGTATTTCTAGCTTTTGTTAAGCATTTCTATTTTAGGAATTTCTCATGGGGAAATATTGGTTAGCAAAAATCTTCGAAAAAAATAATATACCACAGTAATTAATTAAAAAAAAATCAAAGATATTCGTAACCATATTCCATTTTGTAAATGTATGCCATTACCGATGAACCTGTAAAATACTCTTTTTTTCTAACGAACTGCAAATCTTTATAAGTTAATGTCAAAGTCATTTTAGAAAATTCACTTTATTAGGAAATGTACGAGCTTAAAAAAAAAAAAAAATGACAGATTTACTGCCAAACAAAAGAGCCCGATTTCATTCAATTTGAAAAAAAAGGTCATGCAAAAACGGTTTTTGTTAGGCTTATCTTCGCTTGCAAAATTGGAAAAAAATATTTCAAATTACTAGCAGTTGATGCTGAGACCAAACAAAAAGTGCTAGGCTTTCTGCTTTTAGTTTTAAAAAGCAAAATGGATAGATGGTATCGCTGATTTTGAAAACAATACATAATCTTAAAATAACTTTTTGGTACTTGTCTATTATAGCGGCGACCGATGATTAACCGCCAAGCGACTAAAAATATCGCCAAGTAGATTATATCATAAGGTAGGCTTCACGACTTTGGCGACAACTTGGCGTAATCATAATTTGATGGGCGCCGCTATAATAGACAAGTACCAATTTTTTTAACTGGAAGATTATACAGCTTTATGCTATTTTTAAAATCCGTTGATTTACAAAAGAATCCATTTTCGGTAATTGAACTTAAAAAAATGAACTAATGTTTTCACACAAAAAATTCTGAAACAAAATCGCCAACCTTTTTCTTGGCCCTCATTTATATCGATACGGTAACCCTTCTGTGTGGTTTTCTGAAATCTAATAACACTGCATCCACTCGCTGTAATTGACGGCAATAGTAGCGATTGTGTGTGTGTGAGGAGGCTTCTGTATATATGCAGGTGTGTTTTCTACCTCCACGACTCTCTACTCACCACCTTCTACTCTCTATCTCCGTGTAGAAAATTTTTTTACTTGTGGATTTTTTTCTCTCCTCTTGCTGCCTCCTCGTACGCATACGCTACGTTCCGCTGTTATTACGGCCTGGACAGAGAATCCATCCGTCATTTTGAAAGTCAGTTGCCACTGGAGAAATTTTTTTTAAATCCATGTTTCGGCTTTTTCGTTTATTATTCTTTTTAGTTTTTGACCTATTATTTTGTGAGTGGTAGATTGGTCTTAAAAAGAAAAAGAGGGCGCGCAACCCAAAGAAAACTGCAACTTTCCGAGTCTTCCTTTGTGTATTGCCTGAATTCAAATAATGATGTTCCTTTCCCAGGGGCGAATGAGAAAGTGAGGTAGAGGAATCTTATATAAAGTTTTGGAATATGGGGAAGCATTTATTTGAAGAGATGTTGTGTGTGTGTGTGTTTTAAAATTCTGTGAAGTTTGCCGGCGAATTTTGCCCTTTATCGCAAGGCCTGAAAAATATAAATTTGATTTCTCTTTAGAAAAACACATGAAAATATGACATGTTATAAAAAATTCTACGTATGTATTTTTTCTCTAAATGGTGCTTGACAATCGCAGTCGCACGCAATAAAAAATATTCCGTTCGTAGCAGACGATTTTTATGTTAAGATTGAAAGCACTGGTAAAACGTTTTAGCATACACAAAAAGGTTGACAATAAAGAATACAGCGAAGTCTTATTCGAAATATATGTTTTTTCATTGTTTATTTACTTAAAAGATAAATGTAAAAATATTTGCTAAAATGTTTTTTTTAAAGATAAAAATTTGCAAAATTACGCAAACCTAAACTCAATTCCCTCCCATCAATGGGGTGGCAAAAAACTCGCGATCGAAAGGTTCGGATATAGTCCTTCTAAAGACCTTCGTGTAGTGGGGATAAACACGTTAAACACTAAACATTTGGACTTAAAATCTTTACATTAGCTTGATATGAAAGATTGAACAGGGTACCAGCTCAGACGTTGTCCTCGTCACTTGAGTGTGATTCAAAATTACAAAGTTTATCGCTAAGAGCCCTCTTTTTGACTCTAGTAAGACAGCAATTAACAATCGATCGATGTTTCTGACTAGATTTTGCGAGGTGATTTGCTGTTTTGAGTCAATAGAGGTAGAATTTCGTATTTTTTTTATCCTTAGCTGCGAATTTATGAAACAAACAAAATTATTCAAAAAAATTTCTTGTACAAATTATGGGTAAAAGAAATATTTTTCAACTTTTTGAGGGAATAGCTTATCTTTATTTCAATTAAAGGTGGAAAAGTTTTGTGATGCAATTCATTTTTTCTCCGAGTAAGATTTCACGTTATTTTTGGGATATATATGACACATAATTAAAGTTTTCTCACTCATAATAATAACACTCATATTGTTAACGCTTTGAATAGCTTTAGTCATTGAATATGTTTCTGCTTGACAAAAATATCGTCAAATATGATTTAATGAAAAAAAAAAAAAAAATGCTTGCAAATTAAAAGTTAAATCTCTGTTTTTCTTCCTTCAAAAATGTGATTCTGCTTTAAGTATAAATATTGTCCTGCTACGATTCAAATTCTATTGCTGTTTTAGTGCATAAAATGTAATTAAAAAAAAAAAACTAAACGAGAAAAATCTTGGAATTTATAATTTGAATAGCACAATTTTTCACTCTGTAATAAACGATTAAAACCCAAATACTGAGCCCACAGGACTCTAATTTTAAACCCAAAGAGCTAGTCCTTTGACGGAACCTGTTTAGAATGAACTTTGAATAGTATTAGTGTGGAGAGAAAATAGATCCAATTAATCAAATTTTATTTGTATTCTGTTATAATTAGAGAAAATGATATCCGTATTTTGAAAGCGATGCATGTAATTGTCAAAGAGAATGCTGTTATAAAGGAACGCGGATAAGATGAATTTTGAGAGAATGATGTGACGTAATGGAAAATGAATTTAAATCTTTTCATGTCGAGTTTCATTTGACAACTTGAAATTGAAGAGTTTTAGATAACGCCGTTTCTTAAGTTGATGAAATAATAGAACATTTAAACCTTACAAGGTGGAATCATTTAATATAATTGGTTTTAAGGTTGAGGATTTGATTTTAGAGATTTACTTAACTGTTTATGCACAAATCTTTTCATAATCGGTAAAACAGTTAAGGAAGAAAAAAAAATCAAAGTTATTATTGTTAATATAGAAACTTCGTTGTTTAGATTGCTAGTAAGTTATGTAAGGTTATATAAATTTTTACTCAAACTTTAGGTATTTTAAAGTATATTAAAGTTTATTTGTTTTAAGTACATAAACCATATTAAGGATTGAAATGCCCCTATCATCAGGAGATTGAGAAATGCATGAAGTACCTTCAATGGTTTTTACAACGTTTTTCTGAATTTCACTTGGTGTGTGTGTGAGTGTGTGTGTGTGTGTCATCAAATTTTCGATCGTTAATTTAACCAACTTCCCATCAAGCTAGAGCTTTGAAATTTTGGTAATCGTTCGTACTGGCCTAACAATGCAATATTTAGACGTTTGCTACAAGTTTTAACTAATATTTCAATAATTTTAATAAGTTAAAATATTCTTTCCTCTCGGCGCTTTTACGATTGAGGAAAAAATTTCTTCCCCCCTCTGGGAGCACCGGGCACTCCCCGCACCGCATGAGGTACCGTAAAACCTTTGTACTCACAAAGGGGAGATACTATCTCCCCTTTACTATCTCCGACATAGTAAGGGTTGCTGACTTTTAGTCAGTAATCATTCTCAAGAAAGAACGTTTCCAATATTTGGCGCCACGTCTTATCACAATAATTTTTTCTGCATTCTGGTTCCCATTCTTTTTTTAATAGAATGACTTACAAACTTTCAAATGCATGTTTTGATTTTATGAGTATTATGAATTTTTTAATACGCTCACAAATGTCTCTTTTTAAGTAAATTTTAATGTTAAAAATAACTAACAGTTTTAACTAATATTTCAATAGTTTTCTTTAATAAACTTTGCCACCATATAAAAACGTTGTTTTTAAAAACGTTGGTTTTTATATCGAATTTTTAATGATATTTTTTGTTAAAAGATGCATTGTAAATTTCTTATCATACATGTGTTGTAAGATCACTTGTCTTCTATTCACACTTCTTACGGCCAACAAATTAAAGTGTTCATGGTCACGTATTCCAGTCAAGACGCAGATTCGAGTTCTGATTCACTAAAGACTTGTCATGTGGGATTCAATGTCCTTCCACTGTGAGGTGGGGGAGTGAGGACCAGCTTACAGGTTTTAGCTGCGTCACTTAAATATGGTTCTAAATAATAAGATTTGTCGCCAATAGTCACCGTTTTGCTCACGGTAGCTGTGGTTTCGAACTGCAGTACGCATTTTCATGTGATACGCAGAGGCCTTTAAGGGATACGTGAACAACTCCATTGAAAAATATTAACAATACCCGAAACAAAGATATACATATATAATCTAACTAAAGATAAATCCTACCTTTGAAGTACGTTAATTCCTAATTTTCTTGCTGTTGGGTGTAATGAGGAAAAATTTGAAAATCATTACTTTAGGGAGACTTCTAATGCAAGTTCAACTCCTATTCTTTGCAGATTTTGAAAATGTTCTTATTTTCAAATTTTAATTCTTGACTGGTTTTGAGAGGCATCCTGTCCCGTCTGCCTTTTAGATACTTAGTTAAATCTTAGTGCTTTTGTTTTCCTGTGAGTTAATAATTCATTATAGAGTAACTAAAATAATTTTTTTCTTCATATTTTACAAAAAAAAATCTCTTATTTCATAAAACAGTTTTTTTTTCTCCAAGATTTTAAGCAGAACGAAAATGTAAAAAATTAAGTAACTAAACAGCAATTTTTATCTTTTGGCCTTTTTTTTGAGACCTAAAATATTCTTTGCGGTTTCCTACATTTCCAAATTTTTTTAGCGGTACGTTATGCACTTGTTTCTTTTGAATTATTTGCAGTTAAAATTGGAAAAGTATTTTTAGTGTTTGTGAATGTTATGAAACTCATGGGCAAAAATTCAAGGTGTGATAGAAAATATCTAAAGCAGTTTTTACCATACAATGCAAAAGTGGAGAGCAAGCGGTGAACCACTAGACAGCGCTGTAATGGAAAGCATTAAGCGCGAGTTTTCTTACACATCATCATTTCTACTGTGGATTTCCGGAGGCATGGTGGCGTACAATAATCAGGAAAAAACGGACATGCATTTTCTGTATGATCTTGCGAATGGGAATGCTCTGGAAGCCCGTTTCCCGCTTGTTCTCCGCATATGTAATGTATGGCAAAAATTGCTTCTTTAGATGCAAAATTTGACAAAATACTTGTTGCAGATACATGTTTATCTCAAAAGTTTGTTTATTTGAAGGTCAGACTCAACAGCATTGGGAAGAGGAATTTTAAAAAAGATAACAGATGCTATCATACAGTACATTTTTTAAAAGAAAAATCACTTTGAGGTGGTGAAATCTGTTGTGTTCATTCTAGATATAAATTCCATAATAAACCTTATCATCTATTAGAAATTATTTATGTTAATTTTATATATATATATATATATATATATATATAAATCGCGGCGAGCTTATTGAAGCATTTTGCATAATTCACAATAAAGTTTCTCAAGAATATACCTCAACGCCACAACAACAGATTTAAATAACTCAGATCAAGACTTTTAAAATTATTTTTAAGATTTAATCTTATAAAAGATTTTACTCGAATTGAGTTCGAGTGAAATATTTCTTTTGCCTTAAAAACAATAATGAAGTAATTTGAACCCTGACAAACTATGCTGAAAAACTGCTAAAACAATAAAAGTCTCCGCCCTTTCTCGTATCTGAGATAAGATACATTTATTCTCTGGGTTGATTTTCGATCACCATTAATTGGTAATATTCAACTCTGAGTCGGCATTTATTTATATATAAAAAAAACCCCAATTATTTCGATCAACTAATTTTATTCTACAAAGCTATTATGAAATATGTCTGGTAAATGACGCCAATTTCTATGCACGGCATTAAAATTTCGCGTGTAATCAGTTGGACAACCACGTCTGATAAAATTCTGCAACTGAAACCTTCCAGACTTGGACTGCAAGCAGCCAACGGACATGCCAATCCAGAGCCTCCAAAAGACAGATCCGTTTTCAAAAATTCGAGTATTGCGTAGCGACGCTCCATCATGTGTCCCAACCCATAATTTGGTGCATCCAAAATACCGATGAAGACGTATTTGGCAGAAGTAATATTCCTTCCTCTAGGGGCCAAACAGCAGTCTTCTGCAGATGGCCGTTGCTAACGGGGACGTGGGCATTCCTTTCCTTCAAAGGATGACCTCTAAAACGAATAAACCTTATTAGTGATGGAATTCTTGCCGGAAATGCCGATAAGATGCCTTTGTGCTAAAGAAGGAATTGATGGATCCTTTCATTGCGTAATCAGGCTTTTTGACACACCTTGTCCGGATTCGCAGACTCAGTTAACTTCATTGTTGTTTTTTAACTGAAAGAAACGTACAGGATCTGTAAGAGTTGTAGTTTGTTTGGATAACCTGAAGAATTTTTTAAAAAAAATTGTGGGTTGCGAAGCCGATCTGTGCTTCATATTCGACGCATGTGCATTATTACTTAAAATCGTAAATGATTCGCAAAATGTTTTTAAAAGATATCTAACTTTCAATGAAAACTTTTAGATCTGATCGACTGAATATGTTATTGTTGGAAATGTAACTCTTATTTGTGTAACGTAAAGATTTGACTTAGGAATTGTAAAATTAAGCCGTGCATCATGTTATGTGTAGTTATTAATATTAGGATTATTTCGCAAAATATTCGTCAGTTATTTCTGATCTACAGAAACTGAATTTTTTTAAAGGTTAGCATTAACAGAACCAGCTAAACTGGTTGTTAAAAGTATGGCGTTTGTTTACGTAACCCATGATATAACAGTAAGTCATATTTTATGCCATAAAGTGCTATTTAAGTTTTCGATTATGCACTATTTACTAATGCTCTTGATCTGAATTTAATAGATTATCACATTTAAATCAAATAGTGTTGATCATTACTCATGATTAGGAGTTTGCTTTTGTTGCCTAAGAATCAATCTAACGTGTTGTGAAATATTCATCATATATATGATCCGATATATGGATACTAAAGTTACATAAATTAAAAGAATATTTATGTGTACTGCTGCCTTTTAGAGATACTTTCAGCAAGATTTAATTGGAGGTTCGAAAAAGAGAAGAGCTTAATCATTGAGGAAAGGATATTTTGTTACGAAAAAAAGCGAGATAATGCACAATTTCTTTTAGAAAAATAAGTTTATAAACAAATATGAATTTTTCAGTCCTGCAATAGTATTTTTTTTCTTATAAATTTTAAAAAGAAATATTTGAACAATTTTGTAATCAAAGCTTAATGTATCAATAAACAAAAAATAAAAAATAAAAAAAGGTCTAAGGGCACCAACATAATTTCAAAAAGCTGGAGGGTGTGGCGATTTCTAAATTTCTCTAAAATAACTCCCGCTTTCAGGTATACGAGTATTCTCGTATTAATCCAGTTGCCAAATCTTAACATTTTTTTTTCTGTTTCAAAGGTGTGTTCCAATCACAACTTTACTTTTCAATCAAATAAAATATTCTTTCAACTTCCCGTTATATCTTTTACTTTTATATCAGGAAGAATGAAAAGGGCTAAAAAAAAAAAAAAAAAAAAAAAAAAAACTCCTGTCATAGAATTATTTCTATGAGTTCCAGCTCAGAGGGAAGTCCTTTAGATTCAGGATTTTAAATCCTTCTTGAATGAGTTCATTCTTAGAATCATCTAGAATATTTTTTTTTATCTCGAATTCAAAGAGTTATTATGTCCTGAAATCCAGGAAGAAAATAAAATATCTGAAAGAGTTAACTTCTTTGAAATTGAATCATTTTATTTCTCGCAACATATATGTTATTGAATACCGTTACAGAATAGTTCCTTCCTCTTTATATCAAGTATTTTAGTACCCCGATGAGAAAATGATAAAAAAAAAAGTTCATCACACATTTCTTAGACTTCTACAGACTTTGAATTATTTGAATGGAGAAAGTTGTATTTCAATTTCATAGAATTCAATAGATATTCATACATATTGATTAACCTACCGTTAAATGTATTCATAATAGAGAAATTCTTTCTCATATGGGTTATTTGATTTATATAGTGTGTAATTTTAAATCACTTCAACTTTAAAATTATGAAATATTTCAGAGGATTATGCAAATAGTGTTGTAATAACACTTAATATGGAATATTATGATTACATTTTTAAAAAATCATTAACTGTGTAAGTTTAAGGTTTTGCGTTCCAGAACAACAATGAAAGTAATTTTTTTTTGAAGAAAATGATTTCACTTCTTTGGATTTGTTTTATTCTAAAAAATTCATTGAAATAAAAAACTAATACGTAAATTAGAAATACTAGTACTTCTGCATTGTAATGGAAATTTTTCTGAAAACTTTGGGCTTTGCAAATGTAAGAAATTTTAATTTTCATATTTTTTGTTATATTTCTTAGTTTTTTTTTCAGCTGATAATAATAAACGAATTACATAGAATACACTTATCGTTTTGTTTTCTTTCTCTCAACCTGATTTTTTTTATTTTATTATTATTATTGTTCCATGAACCTCTCTGCCGGAAAGGTAAAGACCGCGGAAAATTCTTTGGTGGATTTCTTCTCGCACGAACTCATTTCTTTATGCTGTTGCACATTTGTGAGTAGAATAAAACTTCGAATGGAAAACTATTGCCCTATAAAAATAAAAACAAAAACATTCTATTGTAATATATGAGTTTCTTCCTCAGTACATCTGGAATAAAATCGGTTCAAAAAGTACAAGTGTTATTAATGGAAATGAGTTAACTCTATGTAGTGTGGCCAATTGATCGTTTTTCAAGCAGTACATGAATATGAAGCCGTTCGCATTCCTCTAAAAATCATTGTCATAGCTTTTCTGCTTGACGAGACCGTCTTTGCCTTCTTTGAAACAGGTTCAATGGAAGCACAATATATAATGCTGAATCCAGGTTTCATCCATATTAGCAACTCGACGCAAAATGACGGAACAACACAACGCGGCAGCAATCCCGTTTTTATTTGGCACCAAAGAGCTAACTAACTTTGAATTAATGTCAAATTTGTTTTTAGTTTCGGTTAACTTATGGCAACACACAATGATAACACCAATTTACCTCAGTAAAGTCATCTGTCTTAAGGCATAACTAATTTTTGAACCATCTTCGTATCTGTTCAAAAATATCCTCTTTTTTCTTCTCTCTCTCTCTCTTCACTGTTACTACAATGAAAGAACAAATAAAATAATTCTTCCTGAAAATGTAAAATGAATTGAAAAGGAAAATGAGAAAAAGAAATTTAAGAAAATGTTTTTGCAAACATTTCTTTATCATTATATATACATATTACTAGATCTTCTCAAACTCGAATGATGTTTGTGCAATATTTAGAAGTAATAAAAACTTATGCGTTATGAATAACGATTAATTTTTTTTTCTTCAAATAGTGCCTTGATTATTTTATGTAGTTATTAAATTTTTTAAATCCGTTAACATAAAACAAATAAACCTTAATCATGAATTCTCCTCCTTCAAAAATTCGTATCGGTGATGAATTTTAAATATACTTCAAAAATAATTGGAAAGATAATAAAACTTCCATTAAAGCATGTACGGGACAGATACAACTTTAATTTATTTCATTGCCCATGTCTTCTCTTTAGATTTAATTAAAAACTTGTTCTATAACGTGATGTTATCTCCCCAAGAACTGACTTCACCATCTATCAGCATATTTAATGAGATCAGCCACATCATTAATTTAAAATCTTGGTATTAAAAATGAATGGAAGAGTCAGGCTATTATTTTTAATGCTAATTAATGAAAATAAATCTGAAATACGGAAATAAAGCTAGGAAATTTCTATAAGGTTAAATGATGTGGAGGGGAAAAAACTTCATTTTCTAACATAATGCTCAAAATCACTTTTGTTTATTTTAAGAGAGAGAGAGATCTCTTAGATATTTGATAAAACAAATTAGCTGTTCGTTTGAGATTAATATTTACCGTGTTGTGAAATGATTCTTTAGAAAAAAAAAACGTATTTAAAAAAAAAGACCTTCATTTTTGCCTTTACTAATGAGCAATTAGATAGATTGAAACGAAATGCATTCGAATGAAAGGGGAAAAAAGAATACAACTTAAAACAGAAGGTAGACTTGTTCTTTTAAAAGATCTTCTCCGGATGATAATAAAAAAGCAAACAAGTGCCTTCAATACATAAAACTAACTGAATACTTTTTTCTCTAATGAAGCAAAATAATCTTTTTATTATACTTTTAGAATATATATATATACCGCGATCGGTAAAAATAAAAAAAGAATGTTTTCTTGCGAGCGAAGCCGTTTTTCATTCTACTATCCGATGAGAGTCTCTTCAAACGTTGTCGCCCGAAGAAAGTTGAAAATTAAAAAGAAATTAAGACAAGAGGTTATCTAAGAAGCAAAAGAGTAAATCATAAAAGTAATCTCCAACTGCCAAAAGAGCCCTTTCCCCCTCCCTCCTTTATAGTTTTCTTTTTTTTTTTATGGTACCAACGAACTTGTCATGGCCGTCGAATGCGACATTCCTAGCGTTCTCATCTCAACCGCTCTGTAGCCAAACTGTTTAAAGAAATTAAATTACTTAACATCCGTTTCACTCTTTTCTTACTTTAGTTTTATGGGTCGTCCAATCGCATCTTCAGGGAGAAGAAGATTAATAGTAAGCTCGTAAAATAGTTGAAGAAGTTTCGGAGTATTTAATTTGTTTAATTGGACGTGTCGCTCTTTAAAAGGATTTTTTTTTTTCACTGTAGGCTCCGAGTTGATTGATTTATTCAGCCGAGTTAATTTGAATTATAAAAAGCACGTTTGTCAGCGAATTTCGGCTTAAAAAGTAAAAATATATTTGAGTATGTGACACCTTTATTGCTTTTACTCTCTTGTTTTTATACATGTTAATCATTCTACGCAACTTTTGATAAAAATATAGCTTTCTTTAAGAGAGATGTTAATGTTTCATATTTTGTTACGCAAAAAGGTATAGAAAAAAAAAAACTTCTGTAACAAATTGCTGGGTTTTTTATTTAACCAAAAAAAGTTACACAGCTCAGTGATACATTTGTTGATACAGACTCTGAAAAAACTGAATATTTAACAACCAAAAATTCCGGAATGAAAAATGAGTAAAGTAAACTAGGTTCTTAAATAGAATTTGCGAGTAAAATTAAACAATGCAGACTATGAGCTATTAATATATAATTACACAGTATTTTTGAAATAAAACTGTATACAGGAGTCGAAAAAATTATAATAAATAATCATTTTTAATATTCATTTAAAATGTAAAGGTAAAGAATAATACTTTAAAAAAAAAGGAAACGATTTTTTTGGAATTGATATAACTTTTTTGATATGCATATGTAGGAGCCAAAACGAGTAAATTTTGCACTTATCACACAGCTTAATATTCTTCAAATGTGAAAATCATTGACCATGGTAGCCTCATGTCACTTACTCGCGGCCAGCGGTTTCCGTTGAGTCGTGGGTTCGAGACATGATACCATAACAGACCTGTCATGCAGCCGGAGCTGATGCACGTTAAATCTGTCGAGGCTCAAAGACCTTCCTTTGGCGTCATGTGGAAGTTAGGAGAGGGAGGTGCCAGCCCTGGTATAGCCGTCGCCACTTGACCGAGGTTCAAAATAATGAGGCTCGTCATCAACAACCCTCGTATTGCTTTTGGTATTACATTAATAAAACCAAACCAAATCAAATGTAAAATCTTGTGAAAGAAGCAAATAATAATAATAATGCAAAATATAAAATAATTCATAGACATCTAATAGTAATTTTCTGAGATAAAAAAAAAGATTAAATAGAAAAATGAAAAAAATGATTAGGATAGGAAAAAAAAAAAAAAAAAAAAAAAAAAAATAGAAATTTCTGTAAGAGATACAATTTTCAATCGAAGTCATAGACAGGGAAACGTGCAAAAGTTAACGAAAAAATACAATACTATTTTAATTTATTTATATTATTTTGTCCTGTTCAACCCTTTCAATTTCTTTTAAAGAGATTACGTTCATCTTCTCAAGATGTTTATCAAAATTGTCAATTGTCAATTTTTCTCTTTGTCATTTAAAGTAAAAACTTAACAGTACAGAAGGTGTAATAAAGAAAATTACTTTATACACGAAAAATAAGCTTATTTACTCAGATATATATATATATATATATATATACTGTCCAAGTTATAGATCAATACTTACATTACATTGTCTCCATTTTTGTATTTTTTTTTCTTTCTGTTTTCTCTTGAGATTAGTTATGTTTTGTATTTAACTAAGTCGTAATATTTAATTAATAGTTATTTTTTTTTATTAAAATTATTAATTATAATTTGTTTTTTTGTAAAATTTAGTTTTTTCATTATAATAGTTTGTGTGTTTTTTAATTTAGAATAATTTTTTAAAATTTTGTACGTTATTTTGATAATTTACTGCTTTTTCATTTAATTCGGTAATTCTTGGCGTTGTTATTATTGACTTGAAAGAAGTAATCGCCAATCGTTACTTTCTATTTATCTTGATTTATTTAATGATTTTGAATCATTTTACTAATTAATAGTGTCCAGGCCGTGATGAAAGTACAGCGCGTGAGGTTGCATGGTTCATACGGCAAGTGTCAGCAGAGAACGAAAGCGTTGATCGAGCAAAACGCTTTTGTATCGTATCCCCAAAATTTTGTTTAAGATAATGATTTGGGATCTTTCTAGTAAATATTACACGTTTGATACTTAAGAGGAAATTACGATAGTTAAAAGTGGAAGTCAAATTAGTTTTACTTTCAAAAGCCTTGGCGTTAAGGAGATTTTACTTACAAAAGAAAGAAAGGATTAGTTTATTTTATCATTATCATCACACACATACATGTATAGGATAGAATTTAATATATATACTTTTTCAACAACTGAATCCTATTCTTTATCATTCCGCGAATACAGCCTCGATTTATCTCCCGCACTGTAATAAATAAGGCTTAAATACTTTTATGAGTGACGTAAATGTTAACATGTATTATAGAGCTCATAGGTTATTAGGTTTGCATATTAGAAGTTTCAGCACGGCTTTCGCCCACTACTTCGGGTTTAATTAGTACTTCAAGGAAGGGTTATTAAGCTTCCGGAGTTACAGCGGAACAACAGACGTAGGTTGGAAATGAATTCACCCTCATCAATTACCGACCCACTTTAGAATTCAAAATATTCTGGAGTATTTACAGTTATTTTAAAATACCATTCTTATAGTCCCTCCTTCTCTGATTACATCTAAGTTTTCTTAATATACATTGATCTAATTTAAATACATTGGAAAAATTAATTTGTGCTGCATTCTTATACAATACGCAGTTTACGATTTTAACATTTAAAATTAAAAACTCATTTAGCATTACAATATATGATCAGAACACATTTTATGCAGGAAAAGAATAGATTGATCCAAATAGAAATTTGTAACATAATAAAATATTTTGCTCTTGATATAGGGTATTGCAAATGAAATATTGCTGCTTCAACTTTTCATAAAATTTTAAAAATTGTTTTTAATTTGGACCCAAATCACTTAACATAAGTCGTAGATAAGATTAATTAATTGCTTATTATATATATATTTTTTTTGGATAAGGGATTTGAAAGTTCATTGATATTTGGGCAGATACTAATGTTGTATCGTTTCTAATTTCCTCATATAGTTATGATATCAGAAGCAAGTTTTTGAATATACATCTGGAAAAATAAATAAAAAACAAGAACTCCTTGCAATGGATTTTGATTTTAAAGGAAGTTTTCAAAATAGTTCTTTCACTTAACTACGCTGGATAATTATTAGATAGTGATAGATTCTGTTATCAAAGCCTGTCGTGAGAAATAAATGAAAGGGCTTGATTGCTGCGCATGAAGTTCAAAACTTCTCGTTATGTTTATGGAAGTTGTTAGCATGAAATGTCAATACAGATGTCTTTCTTGTCACTCGATTGTAGCTCAAATCACGATGTCATTCAATTCTAGCATGATTTAATTAGATTAAGCAATACTTCTTAAAAGCATCACCATTTAAGTGATTGAAAAAGAACCTAACTTATTTTTCAGTCTTTAAATCTCGTATAAAATTTTTCTTTACTCCGTCGTTGACTCTGAGTCGAGATATAAAGTTATTCTACATTTTTTTAAAATTTCTTTGCGAAATTATTGTTTATAAAACTGAATTTTGGAAGAATATTGTATTAATAACTCACGTAATAACAATTTAACTTAAGGTAAATGCGTGTGTTCTTCAGATTTATCTGTTCAGAAGTGCTCATGATTATAAACGTGTTTTACTTTTTGATTTTTCTCTAAATGTTATAAAGTATTGTAAAAAGTATTTTTTTTTTTAAAATGTCACTTCAATCTTTTTTAAAACGTTTTTCTGAATTTCACTTGGTGTGTATGTGTGTCATCAAATTTTCGATCGTTAATTTAACCAACTTACCATCAAGCTAGAGCTTTGAAATTTTGGGAATCGTTCGTACTCGCCTAACAATGCAATATTTAGACACTTGCGACAAGTTTTAACTAATATTTCAATAATTTTAATAAGTCAAAATATTCTTTCCTCTCGGCGCTTTTAGGATTGAGGGAAAAATTTCTTTCCCCCCTCTGGAAACACCGGGCACTCCCCACGCCACATGAGGTATCGTAAAACTAACAAAGGGGAGATAGTAAAGGTTGCTGACTTTCAGTCAGTAATCATTGGCAAGAAAGAAAGTTTCCAATATTTGGCGCCGTGTCTTATCACAATAATTTTTTCTGAATTCTGGTTCCCATTTTTTTTTAATAGAATGACTTACAAACTTTGAAATGCATGTTTTGATTTTGTGAGTATTATGAATTTTTTAATACGCTCACAAATGACTATTTTTAAGTAAATTTTAAAGTTAAAAATAACTAACAGTTTTAACTATTATTTCAATAATTTTCTTTAATAAATTTTGCCACCATGTAAAAACGTTGGTTTTTATATCGAATTATTAAAAATGTCACTTCAATCTTTTTTTCTTTTCTTCTGCAGATGCCTCGTCATCCAATGAAGCGGTCCACCTTCAACAACGGCTGCGCAGTCTCAGTTCGGAACTGGTGACGCTCAGGAATCGACTGCATGTGACGGGGGGCGGCGCTCCTCCAAGTGCACCCCTCAATGGACATTCCCTCGCAGCCTACCAGCAAGGTGAGTGTTATTCCCCCCCCCTCTGCATGTCATGGTCTATTTCCTGAAAATTGAACTTTTGAAATCTTGCGTTTTCTTCTCGTCTCGTTTGTAACTGAAAGCATCGTTTCACGCTTAAGCGATTTCGACATAACATTTTTCTTCACCTCTCTGAATTCGTGAAAATGCTCTAAGTAGGTATGAAATGTAGTTGCTACATAAATATTCAAGCTCGACAGACAGTTAGATAGTGGGGGAAAAAATTAGATTTCCCTTCTACACACCATCTATATGTAAAGATAGTGAAAAGGAAAGGAGAAAAAATGGTTTTAAGTAATTTACGAAAATAGTGATTCTTGAAAGGGTTATTTTATTTTTTTCTCAATTGCATCGATTAATACTACCCAAAAGATGCCGTAAGTCCCACAAAACTCCAGAAAAATTCATTTTAATAAAAACAAATAGATTCGCTTTTGGAATTACTTTTAATGTTAAATTTATAACTATTTCCTTAAAATTCAAAGCTTACTATCGATAAATTATAAGCACTTAAATTTTACATGCACCCAAAACAGCTGAGCAATTGTTCTTAAAAATCTTACAAAAATTTAATTTATTTGTAATAATAGTCCGTGTATGCAAAACTCTGAATTTATTATTGTGCATTTATAAGAATTAATATATGTGATTCATACATGGAAGCTCTCAAATTTTTCTGAATGTCCTCTTTTCCCTTGATCTTAAATATGAAGTATATATCATTCATGAGAATAGTGAGCAAAGAGGTTACATTGGATGGAAATGACGTCATATTCGATAAGAGACCCACCCTCCTTAACTTCGCACG
The DNA here is from genome assembly GCA_019974015.1 of Nephila pilipes. Lineage (NCBI taxonomy): Eukaryota > Metazoa > Arthropoda > Arachnida > Araneae > Nephilidae > Nephila > Nephila pilipes. The sequence continues at coordinate 508,390 of BMAW01051874.1, forward strand.
TTGGGTTGTTTATTCTCCCAATGGAATGTTATCTACCTGCCGATAAGGGGCTCAAGCTATCCTGCTTATTTTTCGTTTTTGAGTCCTTTCTGTATTGTTATCTACCTACCGATAAGAGCCGCAAGCTATCCTGCTTATTTTTCGTTCCTGAGTCCTTTCTGTATTGTTATCTACCTGCCGATAAGGGACTCTTGGTTTTCCGCTACTATCTTATCATAGGTTTTTGAATTCGAACTGGAATGCTATCTACGTATGCATAAGTTAGTTGTATTCATACAAAACTTTCGAATTTTAAGTGGAATGAAATATTTTAATCTGAACAAGTTAGAAGCCCTTTTTTGTTGCTTATACACGAAGTTTAATATTATTTATAATACACTTTTTTTTAGTTTAAATTTAATAGAACTATTTCAATCTGAGTGATTTAAAAGAAATTTTTCTATTTTTTTCTGTTCAAGGCTGCTGCATATATTTATTTTTAATACACTTTTTTCATTGAATTAATTTATCTGTTTGATATTAAAAAAAACTATAATTCATAGAATAATTTCATTGATCAGTAGTTACACAATAAAACCGACAAAATGTTAAGTAAAACAAGTATATTTATTTAAAATTTTCGATTAGAAGCAGTGTAATTTGTTTTGCATTTTTAACCATAAAAGGCGTAACAAGCATTTCTAAGAAATATTTGTTAATATAATTTGTCAATTGAGAATATTTATGTAAAAAATCCGCAGCTAATTGCCCGAGGTACAAGGGGGAAATATCCTCATATGAATGTAAAATCATTTCATGGCTTCATGTTACGTCCTCCTCACCAAGTTAATGTGCATAGTTATAAAAATAATTAGTTCGTTCAAGCACATTATTTAGCGAAATTTTTAAGTGGTCTCTCAAAATATCAATCATTGAAGTTATGAGCACTGATTCTACTTCTGAGTGGATTGGTTCTACTAAGTCCTCTCTCAGAGTTTTACATTTTAAAAATCTTATCTCTAACATATCAACAAAAATACATTTGAGAAGAAAAGACGTTACACTTTCTGTAACTTTTTCTGAAATGCGCAAAAGTTCAGTCCATTCAGATTCATTTAAAACACATATAGTTGGGATGAATTTATGGGAAAAGTAATTTACGCAAAATATTATGGAGTGAAGTAAATCGTGTCATCTATTAACATAATAGAAACACTAAAGAGACTTTCTTGATGCCGGAAAGTTGATACCATTCTGTGATTGTAAATAGGATGATGTGCTATTTAAAACTAAAAATTTCATTTTTTTTTATATTGCAATAGAATAATTTCGAAAATATATATGGAAATACGTGTTTAGAAAAGAACCTGGTGATGCCACAGGATTATTCAGAATCAATAAACGATTCACGGCTCATATTGGTGTAAAATTCTTCATAGAATTGCTGTCTACTTATTACAAATATAATACAGTTTCATCTTGCTTTCTATCTCTTTATCAGTTTACACATACACCAACGTATGCGTAGGCTCAAGCATTGACACTTATGCTCGCACACGCACTTGGAATTTCGAAACTACGCCATTCATCTAAACATCTATACTTTTTCAATTTTAATTTCATTAAAAAAAATAGTTTTTACAATAAAATTGAAAAAAAAAATTACGTGTTTTTAGTAAAAGTTATAATTACAGCATAAAATAGATATTTTCATAAAAGTTTTGCAGAATCATTAGTAGATGATAAAAAATTATATAAGTATAAAAAAAAAATTGATAGCCATAAATAATCTAGTCTGACTAATGTTATTAAATTTGTTTCTGATTCAAAAAATGTGTGACAGGAATGTTGAAATTTTTTTTAATTCAATAATCAACTGTTTTGCCAAATAAAAAAAAATTTTGTGAATTTTTACTCCTCATTATAGTAATTATGGACTTATTAAATCTAATTGAACAAATAACACAAGTACGAAAATTATGTAAATGTTATATCTAAAACATAATAATCATGTAGTAAAAATATATGTATATAATATATTTAAACAGCAAACTTTTCAGATATTAAGGTATTGTAATCCAACAGTTAAGAAATAAAAAAAAATTTTTAGAAAATATTGCATTCATTAGAGTTTTCTAAAATGACAAAATATGGAGTAATAATGTTTTATGTAAGAAAAGGTAAAATTCACAACAAATTCAAAAACTTTGTGGTAAAAACAGTTTATTTCCAATTGTAAGAATAACAATCATTTCGTTGCCATACATTGCAATTATATGAAAATTCTGATAAAATGGCTGATATATTTTTATTTATCATTATTGCTCAAAGTATGAACCAATTTTTCTGTACATCAGAAAATAAATAGAGCTATCAATTTTTCAAATAAAAGTAGTCCCATTTAGTATAAGACTGTTAGTTTCAAAGAATATAGTCTAACTCACTGGCTTAAAGAAAGGCTGTTAAATTCATGTCTTATTCATATAATATATAAAATTTTGGTTCTTATAGTGTACTCATTAACATTTTTAAGAAGTTTGATGTATAAAATAATTGTGCTTACGTAAGCAGGTAAAGTTCCCAATGCTTTCGAAGACGTTGTTTAGAAAGAGTGTCTTATCAGTTAAAAAAAATAATAATCATTCCGTTATCATACATTTTATGCGTAGTAAATTTAAAAACAACAACAGCAACTAATATTTGTAATTATTGTTCAAAATTTAAATTAGTTTTTCTGTACACGAAAAAATATAGGAAGAAATGTCGAAGAGAAATGTATCTTTTGAAATATATCCAGTACAAGACATTGTTGGTTTTAAAGAAAATAGTCAGATTCAAAATGGGTAAAAAAAAAAGCTGCTAAATTCCTTTTTTGAGTACTTAAAGTATAGTCTGATATTCAAATATTAGCAGTATAAATAATTTTGCAGTCAACTTACTGTTAATCAATGTATTTATTCTATAAATTACAGTTTTGTGAATTAAACAATTCATTTTGATTTATTCAGATTATATTAATTCAATTAACTCATTAAAAATAGTATTAAAAATAGTATCGAACGTAGCAGTCCCGAGCAGGGAAAAAAAATTGCTTTTGAATTACTCTCTGGTTAAAAGAGTTCCAGTATTTAAAGTGAAAAAAGTGTGCTAAAAATATCCAACTTTATGTATAAAAATTAAAAAAAAAAAAAAAAAAAAAAAAATACTCCACATTTATTCAGATCAAAATATTCCAATCCATCCAAAATTTAAAGATTGTTTATGAATACAACTAGTTTATGCATACATAAATAGCTTTTCATTAAGAAATGAATAATCAAAGATAAGACGAGGGATGGAAGACAGTGGCCCATTATCGTTAGGTTGATAACAATCCAGTAAGAACTCAAAAATGGAAAATAAACAGGATAGC
>BMAW01051874.1:511790-532037 GCA_019974015.1 Nephila pilipes
ATCCAGTAAGAACTCAAAAATGGAAAATAAACAGGATAGCTGGGCCCTTATAAGTAGGTAGGTAACAATCTAGTAAGAACTCAAAATTGGAAAATAAACATGATAGCTGGGCCCCTTATCAGTAGGTAGGTAACATTTCAGTATCGCAACAGAGGTAAACAACTCAGTAAGAAAGGTTAAGGGGAAAGGAGGTAGCTTGGATCCTTTATCTGATATGACGTCATTTCTGTTCTGTATATCATCCCACTTGCTGTTGATGACATAAAACTTTATACTTCTTAAAGCTTAATGTGTTCCTCCTAACAATATGGTGTTTATTAAGAGTTAGTTTCGATAAAATTTTGGCTGCTTGAGTTTTGATCACATGCACAGCTCAAATCATAGTTACATCGCCACAATACCTACTTCAGAAAGAAGTTTATTGTTAGTAATATTTTAAAATCGTATCTGAATCTCGTTTTATAAGATATTGTTAAGTCTGTAGAATTGTTCCCCGTACAAATTTTTAATACTAAATGTATGTCTTATGCATGTTGAAACTCGTTTGCTTTGAAAAAAAAAGAAAAACAAAATTGAAAACTTATTAGAAATTAGCATTAGCTAAAGATGTTAATGCTAATTTTTCACTGAAGAACGCAGTTACAGCCTCTTTTTTTTTTAATTCTTTTCTAATGTCACTTATCACTTACCTAAGATTTTGAGAATGATGCATCTATGTTTATTACTATTAAATTAGTTACCAGTTTGTGTGATCCTTTTATTTTTTTTTTCAAATGCATAAATATTTGTTCTCCTGCCCTTTGTTTTCCCATTTCTTACTCACGTGCTTTATATATATAGCAGAAATTATTCTAAAAGTTATTTATAAAAAAATTTACTAATTTATCCTTGCAGAACTCTCTTTACACACCCCTTGAGTACTTTGTTCCCTAGGATTACTTTTTAAGATTTCATTTTAAGAACCGCTGTTCTTGTAGAAAATTATAAATCTCCCATAATCTACTTAAAATAGAAAAACTCTTTTTCCTTTTTTTAAAATCGGAAAGTAAATAAATGAAAAGATTTTTTACTTAAAATAAATGTTTGATTTTTTTTTAAAATTATTTTTTAGTTAAATTCATTTATACAGTTTTTTCATCACAATTTTTACGAAAACACAATACAACGGTTTTCAAAAAATAAGAAAAGATTAGGAAAAGTGTGCTTGTCCCACCAAAAATAAGTGAATTTTCATACAAATCACGCTGTATAAGTAAAAAGTATTGATGCACCAGAATGTGATATTCAAATAAATGGAGCTACTGTTGTAAAATGTCATGTCGAAAAAAGGCTTTAAAAACGTCTGCAAATAGAGACCACGTTTTTAAATTTCGAAATATAGTAGGGTCCCACTTAACGCGGTGTATACGTTTCAATTAGTTCCAGGACTAAGCGAAATAGCGTTAAACGTGGTAATCATAACATGGAAACAATGGGGATAAATGATAATGAAAGAGAATGTGAAAATTTAGCTATTCTTTTCTATTTCATTACGTAACATTTATTTTTAAGTACTTTATTAAATTAACTGCCGACTTATTTATTGCTAATACGAGTTATCAGAATTCAAATCATTTTGCATAAACTAACGCATATAAACACGAGATAAAAATATACGTTTTGACATTCTTTTCCAAAAAAAGAACCATTTCATCGACATTGAAAATCCCCCATTTACTAATTGCTGCTTTTTTTTTTTGTATCTCTACTTCGCCATCTCCCGTAATTTGTGTGTTATGAATATCATTTCTATTTTTGAATCGATAGAACCACTTTCGATTAGCTATGAAAATTTCACTCGTGTCACTTTTTTCATTTTGAATATGGTTTAAAACTGTTCTCGCTTTTTCCATTATAATTGCCTGACTTAATGGCATATTGAGTTCGAATTCATCGTTAATCCAGATGGGAAGTCTTTTCCCCATTTTCTCAATCTCATTGCTTCTGGTAATGTTTCTTACAGAAGTCGTTATGATCGTAGTTGCTGATGATACGATTTGTTTCTTATTTTTCAGAGTTGTACGTATTGTTTAAGTAAATAAATTTTACGCAATGCCTATATCAGATCGCCATTCACTTGCTTTTAATCGGCTGAACAATTGCACTTACGTTTCCAGCGAAAAGCTTTTTCTTGTCACTTAACTTTCTTTTTCTTTGCTATCATTCATTCATTATAAAAAACTAAAAGTTGTCACATTTGTAACAAAAATAACTTAATGTTTCTTTATACAAACAATAATACTGATGGTCGATTACAAATTAGTTGTGACGCAGCAAACATGCCTTCGTTCCGTTATTATATGAAACGCACCACGAAACTGGGATTTCGAGGAATCTCTTACAATTCAATAATACTGAAACAATTTTGAGTGGGGTCTTACTTTAACCATTTTTTTAAATATGAGTACTCGATGCCATTTTTCTTTAGAATTACAGTGGCCTGCCGTTGGATGAGTAGAAGCGATTCAAAATCAATCCTAAGAAGTAAGGTTGATGAATGTGTGCTCTTCTATATTTCAAAATGGATTACAGAATCCTTTTTTGTGAAGAACAGCCGAGGGAAAGCAGGAGGAAGACATAGAGCTACATAAGCTCCAGATGACCTCTTTTTGATGCTAATGTATTGTAAGAAGGCACAGAGAGAGAGAACCGTTACATCTATCCACCTCAGATCTTTTGTAGGAATCATTGGAAGACTCCTATTTTAATTAAATGAGTGCTAATGGTCTGTATGCAAGGTGCCCGTCGTTGTGTATTGCCTTAGCAATACATCACTGAATTAAAAGGTTTAATTGGAAACTTCCATATATCAATTGGAGTGGAAGTCAATGGAGGTTTATACTCTTCTCTGATGAGTCCAGATTTTGTTTGCAAAGTGACTCAAGGAGATTATTGATCTGGCTAGTAATAGAAGACTGCTATTATCTCAGTCATATTATGAAAGAGACAGATTTGATTGATCCAGGTATATGTGTGAACAGGTATTTCTTGCTGCATGGAGCTGTAAATTTTTTCGAGAGCCTCCGTCGATGCTCATTTATGTACTCGTAGATCCAACAGTTCCCAGAGGGTGCCGTGGGTAACTCCTTCATCTTATGAGATGATAATTCTAGATCATACAGAGCCAAGGCCATCTTGAAAGATCTTTAAATAGTGCTTTCAAGCTGGCCTTGATAGAGCTCAATTGGGGGAGAATTACCTTCGTGAGAAGACTATTGCATTTATGGGTTGGTCAGCACGTTCTCCGGATTTAAACCGGATTGAACATGTTTCGGATGATCTAGTCTCTCAATAACTCACCCTTGCAATTCATCAGGATCTTCGAGATGTCTTGACAAGTCAGTGGGTTTTCCTGCTAAGTTAATAAACGCCATCATTTTGAGCATGGAAAGCAATGCTGTGGCTCCTCTGTAACTGTAGAGGTTATCAAATTGAACTCAGATACTATGTTTTTCTTTTTAATTTTCGAAGCTCTATTTAATTATTGTTTTAGCCAAATTTCATTTAATTCCAAAGAATAAAAATTTCACAACAACAAAATATCTGATTACCCCCTAAATTTTCAGAAACCAATGTATAATTGAAACAATAGAAAAGAAATTCGTTAAATATTTGCGTGCATCGCAATTTTGCAATAAAAATTCTTTTGTTATAAAATATTTCTATTGTGATGAGTATGAAAATATGAATTGTGTTTCAAATTTTTATTTCTTTTGTTCAATTTTTTTTTTACAATACTTGCAACGAGTAAATGAATATTTGCAATCATTGTAAATCATCAATGTTATTAAGTGAAAGTCAGATGTGACCAATTAAATGTATTTTCCTACATCAGGTAATAAATAATTATAGACATTTAAGTATATTTAGTTGCTGTATTTTGAGTTTCAATATTAATAGTTTTCTAGGTAAAAAATTAAAAAACCTTATTTCCTTATATCAGAAATTTACTTACAGAATATGCCACAAAAGTGTCATACCTAAGCTGTTCAATATCTGAGTAGAAATCCTGAGAAAATCTCTCATAAGAGTTAAATTGAATTATTGTTTGAACATCCTTTAAACTTTCTTTTTAAATCACACATAACAAACTCGTTTAAGTCATATTATAACATTCGTAAAAATTTGCTATTATCAATAACTAATTAAAAAAAATCCTGAAAATATGGGAGTGTCTAGTTGAATCATTCATTTTGAACAACATCAAATTCCCTTTTATATAATACTTACGTAACATAAATGGAGATTAATAAGCTTGCCTCTGTTTTTGTTCATAACCTTTTATTTTGTACAAAAGGTAGTGTTTGCGGAATTGGTAACCAAATTTTACAACACGTTGCTTATATGCAGTGGACGTTCGTTAAATGTGCTCGATGATGCGTCAGTAAAACGAACACGTTCAACGCGAATTAACTTATGCAGTAGTGTAAATGGTTTTGTTGTTATTTTCGTTTTTGTATCATTTCACGATCAAGAGCTTTTTTCAAGCAAAAGAATTCATGGAGCAATGCAGAATAAGATTTTTTGACAATATTTTGAGTTAATCTCAACCTCTTTTTGAAAAAAGTTATAAACTAACGCCCTCTACAAGGCACTGTACAAAGTACTCTAGCACTTTTCAATGTGCATTAAGAGGATAATTTCTTAAAGCACTGTTAGAAACAATCGTTGATTTGATTTATATTTTCTCCTTCCTTAAGGATAGATGCAATATTTTTAAATAAATTCGTCAGATGTTTGATAGTGTGTCAAAACAATCATTTTATTCTAAATACATAATAGAATAATAAACAAAAATTGCGGTTAATGTTTCAGCAAGTTGAATGAAATTGGTCATGTGACATATACATAATAAGAATATATTTCTATTCTTCGAGGCGCTAAACACAATCATTCTTCCCTTTTTTATAAACACAAACTTTCCCTTTTTCTTTTTCTTAATTCACTTTTCTTGGATTAAGATATATTTTTGATAGGGACACAGATTTAATAGATCAGTTATTTTCAAATCCTTAGGAGTACATGAAAAATCATAGGTTTAATTTTAAACTTCGAAAGAGTACTTTAATCAAAAAATTATTCCTTAAAATTATATCCAAAGTACTCACAAGGAAATTACGTAAACAATTCAAGTGGATTCAGAGATTCATTCAAACATTAAAAAAATGGCTTTCATTCTACTATAATCTTCATGGCAGATAATTTATGTTGCCTCTATATAATGTTAAGGAATAGGATCCAAAATTCGAATACCATATATATATATATATATATATATATATAAGGGTTGCCAAAATGATAGTGGCACTATTGTCGGTTCGATAAGTGATTTAATGGTATTAATATAAATTAGTAAAAAAAGGAAAGAAGAAATATAGACGTAACAAATATGCTAGACAAAGTCACCTTGTAGGTTGGAACAAGTGTTCCAGAGGTCCACGAGATGATGGATACCCTGGGTGAAAAGCTCCGGGGTTGGTTGAAGAACCAATTTCAACAGTAGCTTGGACTTCATTATCGTCAGCAAATCGCCTTCTCTTCAGAGCTTTCTTGAGTGGACTGAAGATGTGGTAGTCACACGGCGAGAGGCCCGAGCTGTAAGGAGTATGTTGAGAACCTCGCAGCGGAATAGCCATATCAATGTTTGGCCACATGAGGACAAGGATTATCATGCAAGATGATAACCATGCTTGACAGCATGCCACATCGGCTATTCTTGATATTCTTTCTCAGTTCATGCAATGTGGCACAGTTCATGAAGCATTGGCAGTCGTGCACACAGGTAGCCATTCCATTAGTAGTGAGCCATCGACGTCGAAGAACACGCTCTAGTTGAACGAGCGAGCCTTCTTCAGGCGTGGGTACGAAGGGTGTCGCCATTCCATGCTCATGCTTTTGGTGGCTGGATCAAAGTGATGGCCCCATGTTTCATCAGCTGCAATGATCTTTGAAAGAAATTAGTTCCCCATGTCGTGGTACCGCATAAGGTGTTGCATGGAAACAGACATGCGAATGAATCGTCCTCTGTGAAATGTTTCGGTACCCATTGCGCACAAACCTTTCGGTATTACAACCATTCATGCACTATTGTGTGAACACGTTCTTTGCTTATAAACGTTTTCTCCGCTATTTCTCGAGAGGTGATTCGTTGATTAATTCTCACGAGACGGTCCACATCTGTAGCTGCTTCCTTGGCTATAACCACATTCGCTTTACCAGGTAGTAGTGACCTATGGTCAGTACGGTTTCTTTCACTACGAAAATCCCTACACCATCGGAATATCGATCTGCAACTCATGGATTTCGTGCCATACACATTTTACTTTTGACGATACAGTTCACTACACTTATATTTTCCGCTGTTAAAAATTGCATGACCGCGCATTGACACCGTTTGGAGGCATCCATGATTGGAACGATGCCTTATGAAATGCTTCCACTGTATCGCACACACATCTGGCGGGATTTGACGATATCACATGCATTTCCAGCGCTCTGCACCCTTTATAGGAGTATGCACAGTCATATTTCTCTTCAAATGGCGGAGTTATAACAGTAGTGCCACTTTCATCTTCTGGGCTACCCTTATATATATATATATTATTATTATTATTATTATTATTATTATTATTTTCTGCATCTAGTGGGGGTCATCTTCGTCTCTTAAACATTTAAAAATAAAAGCCCATTCAGCATTAAAATTTTTATAAAAAGCAACTATTTATATCGAATGATTTTAAATTTTAAGTGATGTAAAAAAGTATGTGTGCGACAATCACAAGAATTTTTATTAATACCAGAACATTTTTCTATCAGGAAAAGTAATCTAATCTTGTGGGTCTTATTTTCTAACTTTCTTTAAGTAGGGCCATGTGGATTTTTTAGTGTTAAGAAATAAATTCCAAGCATGTTCGATCTGTTGTAAGACGGAATTTTTTTTTCTGGTTACGTAGTTCAACGTATATTGTAAGAACTAAAAATAATATTTTATTTTCATGTATTCATATCAAATTTTTTATAGTCATAATGAGCGATTATATTTTCGAAATTAATATAGTATTGTATCTTATAAATTACCGTATTTTGTTTATTCTATTAAATTTGATTGTTGTTAAGGTTATTAGAAAAGACACAGGAAGATTCTTTTTGTTTGTCATCTAAGAATTGTTATCAATATTTAGAATATTTATTTGATTTAATTTATGCTTTCAACGTTATAGAAAATGGCATTTAGAAAGTACTAATGGAAATTTTGATCATTTTTTGATTAAAATTTGGGAAATGCTATTAATATTTTTTAGTTCAACAAATATTTTAGAAGAATTAGCTGAAATGTTTAAAAATGTTGATTTAATTTTGTTTTTTTTGCGCATATTATGTATAATATAATTAGGAAAATTTCATTACCTTCAGAAAAATTTCATGCTTAAGCTACGAATTTTTTTTAAAAATACCATCAAAGTATTATACCTTCATTAGAGCTTTTACTAAACACGAGTAATGTATTTAGATATTTTGAATCGATATTTTTGAAGGCTGTGGTGCAGAAGTTTGGAGTTCCTATATCAATAAGAATGTTTCTCTCTTCATTGCAAGTATTATAATGAAATTTAGGATAATCTGTAAAAGTTGTATAATTTAAGGATTAAAATTTAAAAAAAAATAATTGCAAGTTAATAGGGAAAGTTAAAAGTCGGAGCTTCATAACAGATGCTTGGAAAGCAGAATAAAATTACTTGCCACATTTGTACTTTTACCTTACTTTCTGATCAAATGAGCCGTTAAGGACATGATTTCACTCGTCAGTGGTTTCAAAACTCACTCTCGTGCGATTCATTCTACCGTTCTACCATTCTACCGTTTCGGTTCCACTCGTTGACGGTGTTCAAGTGTAAGATCCAATTGCGGCTTTTTTTCTTTTTTCCTTACTCTCTCTACTTATATCTAAATTTGCAAGATTACAGATGTATTCTCTTCTTTTCTTATCTGCAGTCTTCAGCAAAAAAAAATATTCTAAAATCATTAAAATGTATTTCATGCGACAATAATAGATATAATTCGAGATAAAAAACAACGTTTTTATATAATGACAAAGTATATTAATTATTATACATTAAATTCAAAATAAACACGTGATAAACATTTAATTATAATTTCAATTTAATCAATCATTTATTAAATATTTTTTACTGAAAAATTTTACAACACATATAAGCCTTTCCTTCTTAGAGTCCAAATATTTTTGGATTACCAGATCTAACAGCGTGGAGGTGAGGTGAGACTAATTTGAGTATGATTGGCTAAGTGTAGATAAATCTACATGTATTATACGTCATACTCTTCTAGACCCAAAAACATGGACGAAACACAAACGAACTTTACTAAAAAATTACGAATGGAGCAAATAAAAGTTATGGATCTAATAATTTTTACTAATTCATGATTTAGAGTCGACATGCCAATCATTTACATTCTACTTTCTTAGTACTTCTGAAATGCTGTACATCAAATTCTAGAAAACATAATTTTTAACTCTAAAATTTACTTAAAAAGACACTTTTGTGAACGCATTAAAAAATTCATAATATAAATTCAAAACAGGTATTTGAAAGTTTGTAAGTCATTCTATTAAAAAAAATGGGAACCAGAATTCAGAAAAAATTATTGTGATAAGATACGGCGCCAAATATTGGAATATTTCTTTCTTGCGAATGATTACTGACTAAAAGTCAGCAACCCTTACTATCTCGAAGATAGTAAAGGGGAGATAGTATCTCCCCTTTGTGAGTACAAAAGTTTTACGATACCTCATGCGGCGTGTGGGGAGTGCCCAGTGTTCCCAGAGGGGGAAAGAAATTTTTTCCTCAATCCTAAAAGCGCCGAGAGGAAAGAATATTTTGACTTATTATTGAAATATTAGTTAAAACTTGTCGCAAACGTCTAAATATTGCATTGTTAGGCGAGTACGAACGATTCCCAAAATTTCAAAGCTCTAACTTGATGGGAAGTTGGTTAAATTAACGATCGAAAATTTAATGACATACACACACTCACACACACACACCAAGTGAAATTCAGAAAAACGTTTTAAAATATATAAAATATCACTCAAAATAATACTCTCTCTCTTATTATATGAAATATATCCGAACAGAGACTTTCAGCACTACTTTGTGAAAGTAGAGTTGATTGCTTGGAAGAAGAAGGAGGGAGAGGAGGCTAAAATGTGTCATTAAAACGATTCAATAAAAAATATTTAAATGCAAAAAAAATTAATTTCTTAAAAAAATTCATTCTATTTGGCTTATCCTTCTATATTTTCATGATTATCATGAATAAATTAAATGTGTTTTAATTCACAAATTTAATATGTTTGCGTACCCTTTTCTTAAGTCATGTTATAAAATCGCATGGAATAAAATATCCTCTGGACTGGTAATTATTTGATTTTTGTTGCTCACCAGTGGGGTGGTTCATTTCTTTGATTATATTAATATGTTTTTTTTCCTTCAAGATTAAAATCCTTATGTAAAATCATTACATTTATATCCATAGATTTCCTTGTCTAATTATATTCCAATCTATTGTTAAGTATTCTTTTTTTGTTGTTGTTTAACCAATCAACGAGAACATATAGAAAAATAAGAAATTCCGGAATAAAAATATTGTATCAGTCCAGATAATAATCAAGTATTTGGTTATGTAATGTTTTTTAAAACTCAATTCTAAACTACAGCTACACATTTCAAAATTATTATTAGTTTTTAAAATTTTTTTGTTATCAAACTGCGACTGTAGGTGAAGCTAATCTTTTCCTTATGGATTTTCAGATGAGTGTTAAAAAAATGTCATGCTGCTTGATTTGAACATTCATGCCATTATCAGTCTTTACTAAACGATGGAAATAAATAAAACGAGAAATACTTCCTTGAAATCTCTTTACATGAGGTTGTCAAGACTCAGAAATTTACAACGCTCTTAACTTTGCGGAATGCTTGAAAGACAAGAATGACGGAAGTGAATGCATAAATTTGTTACAAAGAAACACTGAAGATCCATAAAAAAAAAAAAGGGCGATGAACTTAACCCATCAAAGTTGTATAACTAGCGCAAAAGTCTTTAAAAGAAGATTGAAATAAACAAATAGAGAAGGAGAGAACAAAGGGTGTGAGAGTTCCACAAAAACATGTGTGTGTGTCGTGATAATTATTCACTTGGTTCTCGTATTAACCACTTCGAAATTTTGAATAAACTTGATCTCATATTTCAGAGAAAGATCGTTTAATTTCAGAGAATATTAACCCTAACACAAGTAAATGTTGTATCTGCGAATATTTTTTTCAATAGAGATCCAGTTCGAATGACAATGACTTTAGACCAAATGACATGTGTATTAATCGTTGTTGTCAGTGGTTCTATCGTATCGTACATCTTTGATGTATGATCGGTTGGTTAAGGTCTTTTTAGATAAAGCTAATTTTTTTAAGTTAAAGAAGATGTATCACTTCTAGATATATTCTTGAATACTCTAAAGGCCGATTAATTTGCAATTTCCATTCATAATTTGCGTTGTGAAACATGTTGATATGTTTCGTTTTTTCCTTTCATATTTCAGTTTTGATGATTAATTTAAGGAAATTATGAGAATGAAGGCATAGACATAACTTCATTTTTAGAAATGCTCAATATAAGATTAAAAATTTTCGGAAAGGGATTTTATTCGTAGAAAAAATACAGCCAATTTAAACACACTTTTCAAACTCGTGTTTATAATACAATATTTCTGCTGCTCAATTGAAAGTCTCTTATTATTCTTTGAGAAAACTCTCCAGTAATCTTTTGCGGCGACGGTGGTCTAGTGGTCATGGTCCCTACTCACGGTTGGTGTTGATTTCGTCGAGTCGTGGTTTTGAGCTCTGATGCCACTAAATTCCCGCCATGTATCAAGGTTGATGCATGTTAAAACTAATCGAGGTCCCAAGTCCTTCTGTGGCGAAGTGTGAAGTTTGGAGAGGGAGGTATCAGCTCGGGTGTCGTCACTTGACCGTGGTTCAAAACTGCGAGATCCGTTGCAAATAGCCCATGTGTTGCTCCTCCATTAGACGTCAATAAATTATCACAATCACAATTAAAATCTCCTATTTTCTTTGATTTAGCCGTTTCTAACAAAGAATGAGGCTCAAAAGAAAAATTTATTTTATGTAAAGTAAACATTCGCACTGATTACATCCGTCAAACTCATATTGGGCTATACCCATTTATAACATGTTCACCCAAGATTTTTTAAAAAAAAAACCGGGAGAAGAAAAAAAAAAGTTTTAAAAAGTTCTATGCATAGTTTTGCAAAGAACAGAATTAGTCACCCAGGGTGTGTTTTTATTTTATAGTTATTAATAAATTACTCAATTACATATAAAAGTTAAAGTAAACGATTAAATATCGAGAAATGGACAATAGTAAACTTTTTCGATATTAAAATTAAAGGAAACAATTAATTATTAAATTGAATATTATATCAGCTACATGTAATTAAAATTAAAATAAACCATAAATTATTAAATTTAATGCTAAATGTAATTAAAATTGAAGCAAACGATAAAAAAAATTGAAAAGTTATCTGGTGCGCCAACAGTAATCCACCTAAAATAATAGCCCCTTTGGTGGCTATTAATAGTAAATCAATATTAAAATCATTTGACCCTAAAATATACCAAGAAGGAATCGAAACTAAAAAGACATAGTTTGAAATTCTAGAGGCAAAAAAATCTGAATAATGTTATTTATTTTCAATCATATCTTTATTCCGTTTGACTTATGATTTAAGGTAATACATAAATCGATAAGTAAATAAAATACTTCATATTTATATTTGTTTCACTTCAATCCAATAAAAAAAAAATGGGGGAAATTTATTGCGTCATATTTTTGAAAATTGAGTTCATTAGTGGTGAAAGCAGGTATCAGACACATATTGCATATATTTTATTTCAATCCAATGAACAATTCAGGAGAAATTTATTAAGACGTATATTTGAAAATTAAGTTCGTTACTGGTGAAAGCAGACATAAAAAATATACGCAAAAACAAGATAAATTTTTGAGAAGCGGTCAGGTACTTATTTTTGGGTGAACGTAAACAATAGCCCCTTGGGTGGCTAAAAAAAAAGAAAGGAAGAAAAAAGAAAAAGATCAATACAATTCGTTTAAATTCCAGATTTATTTCGATAAGGCCTGATAGACTTTAAAAAATGGACTAATTGGCTCGTGTGGGGAAGTATTTTAAATATTCATTAATGAGTTATACTTGTTTGCAGAAAAACGTAACGATTTTCAGCACTGAATTTTAAAATTTAACCTATTGGATTGATACTTAATACTGAAGACAGATATTATCTTTGACCAGTCTTTATGTATTTAATTCAGTGTGCCAATAAGCCAGACTCTGAATGTAAATATTCACACTCTTTTTTTGTTCGAGTTTGGAGATGGGGACTTAACTAAAGTTTTTCCTAGTAGTCGTTTAGATGCTAGACATTCTGAGTAAAAATATACCAGCTTATCCACAAAAATAGTTTTAATTAATGTTAAGTCTTCTATAAATGCTCAGACATGTGGTCGCAGAGTGTTAGTGGTCATAGACGCAAGTTCACGGAGTTGAACCCGGTCACTACGTGGGTTCGAGTCTGCATGCTGCTAAACACCGGGTCGTGTAGTGGGGCTGATGCATGTTAAAACTGTCGATGTGCCAAGTCCTCTCGTTCGCGTAGTGTGAAAGTTTGGAGGAAAGGTATTAACTCTTAACACAATTAGAGGGAAGGTGTAGCCACCGCGGTTCAAAATCACGAGTTTTGTCGCCAATGGCCCTCGTGCTACTTCTCAGTGCGACGTTGATAAGACAATCAAAAGCAGAGAGCGTTCAAGTAGTAACGTTCCATCTCCCTCAGTTTCTGTCCATTCGGCCTTATGGATAATATGGTATAGATTACTGAAGAGAAAGATAATGTTTTTAATAAATACTATTAAGCCCTTTATTTATATTTTTCCGCCTTAAATTTGATAAAATATTCACTAGACAAAACATATAGCAATGTGCTATTTCCATGTGTTGAATCGTAAGATAATCAGAAGTGGAACATTTTAACTCGAAAATGAAGTAATATGAGTTGCGCATTGGTGGAGAAAAAAAAGTCTTTTTGTGGCTAGAAGCAGAATAACTTATTAACAATAACTTTTTTTTTTTTCATGAAAATTATTCTTCAACATGAAAACTACAATTAAACAATCTCGTTGAAAGAACTTCTGTTGTATCACAAAAATTGCAAGCGCCATTTAACATTCATACATCTAAAGCACACCAACCCAACAGGAGCCATAGAAAAATACATCTCCTTTATCTTTATTTGTTATTGCCGAGTAATTTGTTCTTGTTCTCGTCGTACTAAATCATAACGGTAACGAAGAGATAAAGGGAATCCGTTTTAATGGAGTAGTGCCTCCGCTGAACAATGAGTCCCTGCATCTTGATAAAGTTAATGGCAGGCCTTTACCGAAGGTGGGAAGACACGAAAGCATGTTCCCAATTATCTTGATCAACCAATCGTAACCAAAATAGACCGCGTGCGCCGTAAGATGAATCTTTTTTTTTTTTCCTTTCCCGCGCTGAAGCGAGGCGAATAAGTGCCATTATAATTAGTAATGGAATCGTTTAGGAATACGCAGTGGGATGTTTTACGGTGGGAGCGTTCTTCCGGTTAAAATCATGACAGGCATAGACATGTCGTTTCTGAGGGAGGTGAAATAAATTTGAAAAGTTTCGTTTCAGCCATGAAAAGTAAGACCCTGTGGAAAACCCAGTCAGAAAACTTGTATCCATTTTGAGACTGTTTTTATTTGTAGTATTATTAAGACTGAGATGACGTATTTTTAATATTTTAATTTGATGCATTTCAAAATGGGGGGGGGGTTCTAATTTCAAATTAAGAGTTAATGATATCTAACAAAGAGTTAATGATATTTAAACAAATCTCTAATGACAAGTAGACGTCATCACACAGACTAGTGGCAAAGAGTCTTTCAATCTAGTTTGCAAGACATATTCCTGTCTTCACCTGCTCTGTTGGCCGCGGTAGCCTAGTGGTCTCAGTAAAGGACTTACGTCAAGTCGCCGGCTCGAGTATGATGTCACAAAAGACTTATTGTTAAGAAACAAAAAAAATATTAATTAAGTTTCTCGTTTTTTCAGATTAGGTATGTCATTAATTATTCATTAAGAATATCAAAATTTGACATACTTTTTTTGTCGTTCCGGGGAGCTGGTGTTTTATATCCTTAGTTGCAAACAAAACAAACTCATCATCTTATATAAATGAAAACTCTGCACTTCCTTTTAAATAAAAATATATATTGACATTAATTACAACAGTTACACATCACTATAAGACACAACACAGGTTACATAGTAGAGCAAAAAGCGTTCTCTCTCATTCTTAGTTCAAGTTGAAGTTCGTTCTGTTTTGACGCTGCTCACTCCAATCAACAGCGTCTTCTGACGAGAGTCACGTGGTTTCAGCTGGTAAAGTATTCAATTCAGAACACCTATCGTGTAGCTGGGGCTGATACATATTTAATCTGTCGAGGCTCAAAAGTCCTCCCGTTTGCGTGGTGTGGAAGTTAGGAGAGGGAGGTGCCAGCTCCTGTGTCGTCCTCGCCACTAGACCGTTGATCAAAATTACGAGGTTCGTCGTCAATAGCTCTCGTGCTACTTCTAGTGCGACGTCAATAAAAACAAACCAGAACTAATAATATGTGATGCTTGTTAAAGTTGTGTTCCCAAAAAATAGGTTTTTTTTTCCTTTGGATGTTCATTCTTCGAGTCCAAGAAATGGACATAAATATTGCATTTTCTCTCAGTTGATTGATATATTCAGAGTACGAATCTCTAATGACTACGTTTATAGACGGAAAAATCAACGCAACGTGATAAATCTTCTATCATGAAATAGTCACGAAACACTTAAAATTAAAAAAAGATTTTTGAATGTCTCTTTATAAAAAAAATACTTCATGAAGGTTTGTGAGAAATATTTGATGAAATTAACAAATGGCGATTATAAATCTAATGCCACTATCATAAGTGTACGATTAAGATGCGAATCGTACACTTATGATGGTGTACGATTTACATCTTAATGGTTGCTGGACGGTCAATAGCCAAATGATGAATACTAATTTAAGACGCGGGTGCTCGATCTTGTGAAGTTGTAGTATTTGAATAGGTTAGAATAGGTTATAGGAAGAAATATAGAAATAGAATAGGTTATAGGAAGAAAGAAAAAAAATTATCACGTCAAAAAATATTGGTTGAACTAGTTGTTGATATATCTAGATATGTTCTATTACGAATATTGGTCACACCAATAAGCTCCAATGTACTCTCCCCCATCTGTAGAACGAATTATGTTCTTATATTGTGAAATCCCATCTTTTATGGATTGGTCACAAGCACACCTCAACAATCCATCTTGAAAATGTAATGCAAGTTTCTGTCAACTGAAACAATTTGAGCGAATTTAAATGAACTTGTTGACATATTTGATCATCTGATAAAGCAATTATATTCATGTCATATAAAACTATTTAAGTTTATATTTATGTATTAAAATTGATAAGCGGCAGGCCTTTCAAGTAACACATTTCTCTGAAGAAAATTGCTAAAAAACATAATTTTTTGTTAAACGTTTTTTCCTTCTTTTCTCCAAAATTGATGTATCCGAAGAGACTGTAAACATTGAAGAAATATCAAAGTTGTTTTTTATTTCATTAAAATATATGTATGTTTATGGCTCGAATTTAAATAAAGCATTGTTAAAAAAATTGTCTTTTTGTCGTATTAGTTTAATGAGTATTCAATTTCCATTATCAATTTGATTCAAGTAAGAACTGAAGAAAATACATTTTGTTATAATTTGATTTAGTACCGAAGTTTAAAATTAATTTCACTGAATAAAAATGGAAATTGAATAATCAAATATGTAATAAATTTAAAAAGAAAAAAAAATTCTAGTGCGGCGTGAGTAGAAATTATGCAATTATTCTTGTTGATTTAAATACAATTTAAAATTTTGTTTCCTTAAATGCTAAGCAATTGCACATGCATTCAAATGTTTTAAATTTTAATTGTTAATTATTTTCAAATTTTGTAAAAAAAGATTTATATTCTAGATATTTTAAGAAATATTCAGAAACATTTGTGTGTAAAAAATAAAAATTGTCAAATTTAAAAAAATTATAGAACTTAAAAGTTCTGATGAGTAATTTGTCGACAAGCATATATGTTATTGGTATAGTCAGAAAAAAAGTTAAAATTTTAATTTTATTTATATGTTACGTATTTAAGGAATAGCTATCAAGTTTCATAACTAGTGTTCGGACAATCAAAAAAAAAAAAAACTTTGAACATCAATTTAATGAAAATGGATTATAAATTGACACGATAATTTACATAAAACTGAAAGTTTTTTTTTTTTTTTTTAAAGTTTAGCTCATACATTTTCTCATGATCAATTATTTAACTCGTTTTTTTTTAAATTTTTAATCCCTTACGGTGATAATGTACTTTCTCTTGTAATGCGGGTAAATCATTAAATTTCCATGCGTTGTTTCAGGCACTGCGGATGCATTATTTTTATTTACTCGAAATTATTCATGATTTTTTTTCTCTCCTTCGGGCAAGTGCCTGTTTTTAAAGCGAATAACAAGAAGTACATTAAGGGTGAAGTAAATTAAAATTTCAATCTTCTTGATAATTTACTTCTGTCGAATATTCAAAAATGTTAAAGCTAAAGATGCTTAGAGTGATGACTCTCAAATTTTACCAGGACAAATAGTACATAAAATAAGTGGAAAAAGCTGTTATTTATCTAGAATGTATTTAGCTAACTTATTGTTATTATATTTTATTAGATGAAAAAAAAATTCATTTCCAGCAAATGTTCATTAGTTAACTTGATTTGAGGAAAGGAATCATTTTTTTTTTTTTTAAAAAAAAAAAAAAAAAAAAAAGAAGAAGAAAATTCTACGAATGATTCATAATTTCCTTTTATTAAGTTCTTTATCAATTCATTTTACTACGACTTTAATTTTTGTGTGTAGCATTTAAAATAAAATCTCAGATGAATTTCAGACATATCATTACTGCAACTACCCTCAGCTGAATGACACTGTTTAAAGTGTATCTTCATAAGCTACATCTACAGAGTTTCTGTTACTTTCCATGAAG
The DNA here is from genome assembly GCA_019974015.1 of Nephila pilipes. Lineage (NCBI taxonomy): Eukaryota > Metazoa > Arthropoda > Arachnida > Araneae > Nephilidae > Nephila > Nephila pilipes. The sequence continues at coordinate 529,108 of BMAW01051874.1, forward strand.
AGAATCTATTGTACATTAAATCTGTCGAAATTCAAAGTCCTAACGTTGCCGTGAACAGTAAAAAAAGGCATTGATAGTCACGTGAATTGTAAAAATGTGGAATGCATGCTTAAGTGCCGACCACAACATTCTATGATTCAAAAATCACGAGGTGTATTGGTCGTAGTTAGCGGATTTTTGAGACGAATAAATATAAGTAACCAGAAGAGAACAAAAAAAAAAAAAAAAAAAAAAAGGCAGATTGATCTTTGTCAAAGACATTTGATTCTAAGGTAAAAAAAGCACACATCTTAGACCAGGTGCAAATCGCTGTTGGTTTTTGGATAATATGCATTACAAAGCATTACTTCGATTTCAGCTTCAGTTTTGTTTCTTCAATGTAAGTTCATTTTATATCAAATTCTTTTCAAGTTAGGAGTATTACTTGATTGATTGATTGGTTACTGTTAAGGTCTCACTAGAAGCAACACGAGGACTTTGGGCGACGGACCTAGAAATTTTTAACCTCTGTCAAGTGTCGAGAATGACATCTCTGACGAACTGGCATCTCCCTTTCCTAACTCCCACACCACGCCAATGGAAGGACATTTCTCATTTTCTTGTCAGGCGTACAAGTATGAAATGTGGGTTTCAGACAACAAATGGTGTACCAATGCAGTTTGTGCTGTAAAGATTTGACGCTGCGCCATTTTGTTATGTCATCAACAAGTGTCAGACGCGTACGAGTGGTAAATTGGAAAAGTGTGAGCATAGAGAGAGTGTAGAGTTGTGTTCAATATGCCGAAATTTATTTCGAACAAAGAGCATTCGTGAGCAGCATTAATTTTTTTGTTTTTATTTGAATTAAAATGCTTCTAAATCATTCAGCGATTACTTCGAGAAGCTTATGGTGAACATGCTCCATCGCAAAATACGCACGAATGATGGTATCGGCATTTCAAAAAGGGTGACTTCGATGTTGCAATCAAAGAACGTGGAAAACCGACAAAAAAAAAAAAAAAAACCCGAAGATGTAGAATTGCAACATTATTGGATGAAAATGATTCGCAAGCTCAAAAACAATTCGCCAAGCAATTGGGTGTTGTCAACAAGCTGTTTCCAATCGGTTACGAGAGATGGGGAAGATTTAGAAGACCAGTAGATGGGTATCACGTGAGTTGAACGACAGGCAAATGGACAAGCGCAAAAACACATGTGACGTTTCGCTCGCTCGGTACAAAAGGAAAGCATTTTCGCATCATATAGTTACAGGGAAGGAAAAGTGAATTTATTTTGAGAATCCCATGCGCAAAAAAATCATGTGCAGACTCAGGCGCACCATCCACATCGATGGCAAAACCGAATCCCTTTGGCAGAAAGACGATACTGTGTTTAATAGGACCAGAGAGACGTGGTCTATTATGAGCTGTTAAAACCTGGGAAAACAGTTAATATTAAACATTACCATCACCATTTGACCGATTTGAACCATTCACTGTTTGAAAAAGGTCAGAATACGAAAAGAGGGAACACAAAGTCATTCTTCTTCATGGAAAAGGCTCCATCTCATACTGCAAAACCTGTTCGCGATACGTTGGAAGCACTCAGCTACCTATGCGGCTTACTCTCCAGACTTGGTTCCTTCCTATTACCTCTTGTTTGCATCGATGAGTCACGCACTTGTTGAGCAGTGCTTCGGTTCGTACGAAGATGTGAAAAAATTCCTCGATGAATGGTTCGCAGCAAATGGGGGAGGGGTTTCTTATAGGTATTCATAAATTGCCCGAAAGATGGAGGGGGGATTCGCATTTTCCACTCGTACACCTGGTAACGAAGAAAGTTTTTAGAGTTTAGTAATAACTTCGAGACTGTGCGTGTATGTCGAAAAGATTGATTTTTAATATCAATTTTAAAGAATCCCAATTATGATTTTCGTAGACTTAAAATATTGCAAGATTTATTTAACAATCTATTATTCATTACCGTGCAAAACGTGAAGAACGAAATAAACCAATTGAATGAAAGCAGTTTGTTGAGCTTTTGTTGTCTCTCACGTATCGTTAAAAATATTCATGAATCGTTACTAAAGATTTTAATCGGATCTACATGCACTTATGGACGCACTTTTTCAGTCATGTATTTCAACGAAACTAAAAATGTAGACACAATTTAATTGATAAAATATTGAATTTAATTTTTAGCTTACTTTGGTTGTTACTTCAAGTTGAAACTGATATTTTTGAATTAATGCAATGCCTGGAATGAGTGAGAAATATTTAATGAGAAGAAGGGGGGATTTTCCCACTTCAAGTCATATCTCAAAATAGGTAACATATTTCCTTGTTTATTTTCAAGCTGTGAAGAATGTTTATGGGACTGCGAATATTAATTTTTTCTGAAAAAAATTTAAAAAATTCGGAAGAAAAATGTTTCAGTTTTAAAATTTCAGTGTACAGCAATCCTTATGGAGGGGGAGAGGTTACGACCCCATTTCTTCTAACAGTCACTGTGCCGCTGATGCAATATTATGCAAAAAAAAATCATTTTTTCATTATTATTATTTTCTTTATTAATATTTGATCAATATAAATGAAATAAATAATGTATGATAATTAAAAATTCTGTTTTTAACTATTCTCCAAAAATCAAGCCTTCCAAAATAACCTTTTAATCACTTAGAAATCTGCTATCATTCTATAAGTCAAATCGAATCTATGGAGCTTTGTTTTCAAGAAATTTGAACCTTATTTCTTTATAATTTTCATAACAAATTCAAGAAAACTAAAGAAGCAAGCTCTTTACATTTTAGTGACACTTGAGACATCATAAACATTTACAGAATTAAAATGTATTTTATAAGCATTTATGTATACTTAAAACATAAAAAGTATACTTTAACATAAGTATATATATATATATATATATATATATATATATATATATATATATAT